>CAMRHE010001573.1:0-5000 GCA_947044405.1 Leptodactylus fallax
ACAGCTCAGCAGACTGTATCACACAGGATAGGATTAGATACACAGCTCAGCAGACTATCACACAGGATAGGATTAGATACACAGATCAGCAGACTGTATCACACAGGATAGGATTAGATACACAGCTCAGCAAGCAGTATCACACAGGATAGGATTAGATACACGGCTCAGCAGACTGTATCACACAGGATAGGATTAGATACACAGCTCAGCAGACTGTATCACACAGGATAGGATTAGATACACAGCTCAGCAGACAGTATCACACAGGATAGGATTAGATACACGGCTCATCAGACTGTATCACACAGGATAGGATTAGATACACAGCTCAGCACACTATCACACAGGATAGGATTAGATACACAGCTCAGCAGACTGTATCACACAGGATAGGATTAGATACACAGCTCAGCAGGCAGTATCACACAGGATAGGATTAGATACACGGCTCAGCAGACTATATCACACAGGATAGGATTAGATACATGGCTCAGCAGACTGTATCACACAGGATAGGATTAGGTACACGGCTCAGCAGACTGTATCACACAGGATAGGATTAGATACACGGCTCAGCAGACTATCACACAGGATAGGATTAGATACACAGCTCAGCACACTGTATCACACAGGATAGGATTAGATACACAGCTCAGCAGACTGTATCACACAGGATAGGATTAGATACACGGCTCAGCAGACTGTATCACACAGGATAGGATTAGATACACAGCTCAGCAGACAGTATCACACAGGATAGGATTAGATACACGGCTCATCAGACTGTATCACACAGGATAGGATTAGATACACAGCTCAGCACACTATCACACAGGATAGTATTAGGTACACGGCTCAGCAGTCAGTATCACACAGGATAGGATTAGATACACAGCTCAGCAGACAGTATGACACAGGATAGGATTAGGTACACGGCTCAGCAGGCAGTATCACACAGGATAGGATTAGATACACGGCTCAGCAGACTATATCACACAGGATAGGATTAGATACATGGCTCAGCAGACTGTATCACACAGGATAGGATTAGATACACGGCTCATCAGACTGTATCACACAGGATAGGATTAGATACACAGCTCAGCAGACTGTATCACACAGGATAGGATTAGATACACAGCTCAGCAGACAGTATCACACAGGATAGGATTAGATACACAGCTCAGCACACTGTATCACACAGACAGTATCACACAGGATAGGATTAGATACACAGCTCAGCAGACTGTATCACACAGGATAGGATTAGATACACAGCTCAGCAGACAGTATCACACAGGATAGGATTAGATACACAGCTCATCAGACTGTATCACACAGGATAGGATTAGATACACAGCTCAGCAGACAGTATCACACAGGATAGGATTAGATACACAGCTCATCAGACTGTATCACACAGGATAGGATTAGATACACAGCTCAGCACACTGTATCACACAGGATAGGATTAGATACACGGCTCAGCAGACTGTATCACACAGGATAGGATTAGATACACGGCTCAGACTGTATCACACAGGATAGGATTAGATACACGGCTCAGCAGACTGTATCACACAGGATAGGATTAGATACACAGCTCAGCAGACAGTATCACACAGGATAGGATTAGATACACAGCTCAGCAGGCAGTATCACACAGGATAGGATTAGATACACGGCTCATCAGACTGTATCACACAGGATAGGATTAGATACACAGCTCAGCAGACAGTATCACACAGGATAGGATTAGATACACAGCTCAGCAGTCAGTATCACACAGGATAGGATTAGATACACAGCTCAGCAGACTGTATCACACAGGATAGGATTAGATACACGGCTCAGCAGACTATATCACACAGGATAGGATTAGATACACAGCTCAGCAGTCAGTATCACACAGGATAGGATTAGATACACAGCTCAGCAGACTATCACACAGGATAGGATTAGATACACAGCTCAGCACACTGTATCACACAGGATAGGATTAGATACACAGCTCAGCAGACTGTATCACACAGGATAGGCTTAGATACACAGCTCAGCAGTCAGTATCACACAGGATAGGATTAGATACACAGCTCAGCAGACTATCACACAGGATAGGATTAGATACACAGCTCAGCACACTGTATCACACAGGATAGGATTAGATACACAGCTCAGCAGACGGTATCACACAGGGTAGGATTAGATACACAGCTCAGCAGACTGTATCACACAGACAGTATCACACAGGATAGGATTAGATACACAGCTCAGCAGACAGTATCACACAGGATAGGATTAGATACACAGCTCAGCAGACAGTATCACACAGGATAGGATTAGATACACAGCTCATCAGACTGTATCACACAGGATAGGATTAGATACACAGCTCAGCACACTGTATCACACAGGATAGGATTAGATACACGGCTCAGCAGACTGTATCACACAGGATAGGATTAGATACACGGCTCATCAGACTGTATCACACAGGATAGGATTAGATACACGGCTCAGCAGACTGTATCACACAGGATAGGATTAGATACACAGCTCAGCAGACTGTATCACACAGGATAGGATTAGATACACAGCTCAGCAGACAGTATCACACAGGATAGGATTAGATACACGGCTCAGCAGACTGTATCACACAGGATAGGATTAGATACACAGCTCAGCACACTATCACACAGGATAGGATTAGATACACAGCTCAGCAGACTGTATCACACAGGATAGGATTAGATACACAGCTCAGCAGGCAGTATCACACAGGATAGGATTAGATACACGGCTCAGCAGACTATATCACACAGGATAGGATTAGATACATGGCTCAGCAGACTGTATCACACAGGATAGGATTAGGTACACGGCTCAGCAGACTGTATCACACAGGATAGGATTAGATACACGGCTCAGCAGACTATCACACAGGATAGGATTAGATACACAGCTCAGCACACTGTATCACACAGGATAGGATTAGATACACAGCTCAGCAGACTGTATCACACAGGATAGGATTAGATACACAGCTCAGCAGACTGTATCACACAGGATAGGATTAGATACACGGCTCAGCAGACTGTATCACACAGGATAGGATTAGATACACAGCTCAGCAGACAGTATCACACAGGATAGGATTAGATACACGGCTCATCAGACTGTATCACACAGGATAGGATTAGATACACAGCTCAGCACACTATCACACAGGATAGGATTAGATACACAGCTCAGCAGACTGTATCACACAGGATAGGATTAGATACACAGCTCAGCAGGCAGTATCACACAGGATAGGATTAGATACACGGCTCAGCAGACTATATCACACAGGATAGGATTAGATACATGGCTCAGCAGACTGTATCACACAGGATAGGATTAGGTACACGGCTCAGCAGACTGTATCACACAGGATAGGATTAGATACACGGCTCAGCAGACTGTATCACACAGGATAGGATTAGATACACAGCTCAGCACACTGTATCACACAGGATAGGATTAGATACACAGCTCAGCAGACTGTATCACACAGGATAGGATTAGATACACGGCTCAGCAGACTGTATCACACAGGATAGGCTTAGATACACAGCTCAGCAGACAGTATCACACAGGATAGGATTAGATACACAGCTCAGCAGACGGTATCACACAGGGTAGGATTAGATACACAGCTCAGCAGACGGTATCACACAGGATAGGATTAGATACACAGCTCATCAGACTGTATCACACAGGATAGGATTAGATACACAGCTCAGCACACTGTATCACACAGGATAGGATTAGATACACGGCTCAGCAGACTGTATCACACAGGATAGGATTAGATACACGGCTCATCAGACTGTATCACACAGGATAGGATTAGATACACGGCTCAGCAGACTGTATCACACAGGATAGGATTAGATACACAGCTCAGCAGACAGTATCACACAGGATAGGATTAGATACACAGCTCAGCAGGCAGTATCACACAGGATAGGATTAGATACACGGCTCATCAGACTGTATCACACAGGATAGGATTAGATACACGGCTCATCAGACTGTATCACACAGGATAGGATTAGATACACGGCTCAGCAGACTGTATCACACAGGATAGGATTAGATACACGGCTCATCAGACTGTATCACACAGGATAGGATTAGATACACGGCTCAGCAGACTGTATCACACAGGATAGGATTAGATACACAGCTCAGCAGACAGTATCACACAGGATAGGATTAGATACACAGCTCAGCAGACAGTATCACACAGGATAGGATTAGATACACAGCTCAGCACACTGTATCACACAGACAGTATCACACAGGATAGGATTAGATACACAGCTCAGCAGACTGTATCACACAGGATAGGATTAGATACACAGCTCAGCAGACAGTATCACACAGGATAGGATTAGATACACAGCTCATCAGACTGTATCACACAGGATAGGATTAGATACACAGCTCAGCAGACAGTATCACACAGGATAGGATTAGATACACAGCTCATCAGACTGTATCACACAGGATAGGATTAGATACACAGCTCAGCAGACAGTATCACACAGGATAGGATTAGATACACAGCTCAGCACACTGTATCACACAGGATAGGATTAGATACACAGCTCAGCAGTCAGTATCACACAGGATAGGATTAGATACACGGCTCAGCAGACTGTATCACACAGGATAGGATTAGATACACGGCTCAGCAGACTGTATCACACAGGATAGGATTAGATACACGGCTCAGCAGTCAGTATCACACAGGATAGGATTAGATACACAGCTCAGCAGACTGTATCACACAGGATAGGATTAGATACACGGCTCAGCAGACTATATCACACAGGATAGGATTAGATACACAGCTCAGCAGTCAGTATCACACAGGATAGGATTAGATACACAGCTCAGCACACTGTATCACACAGACAGTATCACACAGGATAGGATTAGATACACAG
>CAMRHE010001573.1:15000-17500 GCA_947044405.1 Leptodactylus fallax
GTGTGTACTGTATATATATATATATATATATATATATATATATATATATATATATATAATAATAGTCCTTTAATAGTCCCACAGTGGGGAAATTCAGTAAAAAAAAAAAGAGAGAGGGACAGCTTGGTCTGAAAGCCGCCTCCCTGTATATGGAGATATATATATGTGTGTGTGTGTGTGTGTGTACTGTATATATATATATATATATATATATATATATATATATATATATATATATGTGTGTGTGTGTACTGTATATATATATATATATATATATATATATTGTTTGTTTGTTTTGTTTGAGTTGGAAGGGACCTCAAGGGCCATCGAGTCCAACCCCCTGCAAAAGCAGGAATTCCTAGAACATCCCAGCTATATACCTATCCAGATTCCGCTTGAAGATTTCAATTGATGGAGAACTCACCACCTCCCGTGGCAGCCTATTCCACTCTCTCACTACCCTTACTGTTAGAAAGTTTTTCCTAATGTCTAATCTGAATCTCCTTCCCCTTAGTTTCATCCCATTACTTCTCGTGCTTCCTTCTGCTAATGAGAATAGGGTAGATCCCTCTGCACTGTGACAACCTTTCAGATATTTAAATACCGCTATTAAGTCTCCCCTTAGCCTTCTCTTCTGCAAACTAAGCAGTCCCAGTTCTTTTAGCCTCTCCTCGTAGGACATGGTTTGTAGACCTTCCACCATTTTGGTTGCTCTTCTCTGGACCTGCTCCAATAAATCGATGTCTTTCTTAAACTGGGGCGCCCAGAACTGTACACAGTATTCCAGGTGGGGTCTGACCAGGGCAGAGTACAGCGGAATAATTACCTCTCTTGATCTAGCTTCAATGCTCGTCTTGATACATCCTAGAATTTTATTAGCCTTTTTTGCCACCGCACCGCACTGTTGACTCATGTTGAATTTGCGATCTATTATTATGCCCAGATCCTTTTCCCCTGTACTCTCACTTAGTACTATTCCTCCCATACTATATATGCTTCTTGCATTTCTGTTACCCAGATGTAGAACTTTGCATTTGTCCCTGTTGAATACCATTTTGTTCACCTCAGCCCATTGTTCCAGTGTGTCTAAGTCCTTTTGGATGCACTCTCTCTCCTCTCTAGTGTTGGCTATTCCTCCTATCTTCGTATCATCTGCAAATTTTATTAGTTCCCCAATAATCCCATCATCCAGATCATTTATAAAAATATTAAAAAGTACTGGGCCCAGGACAGAGCCCTGCGGCACCCCGCTTTTTACTTTCTTCCAGTTTGATGTATAGCCATTTAGAATTACTCGTTGTGCCCGATCATTAAGCCAATTGTGAACCCACCTCACTGATATTTTATCAAAGCCATACTTGATCATTTTTTCAATAAGAATGTTATGTGATACTTTATCAAAGGCCTTACTAAAGTCAAGATATACTATGTCCACTGCATTCCCCTGGTCCAACCACTCAGTGACTTTATTGTAGAAGGAAATCAGGTTAGTCTGACAAGATTTATTAGGCATAAAGCCGTGCTGGCTCTGATTAATTAAAGCCTTCCCATCCAGGTACCTAATTAAATGTTCTTTAACGATTTGTTCAAAGATTTTTCCTACTATCGAGGTCAGACTTACCGGCCTATAATTTCCTGGGTCGTCCCTATTCCCCTTTTTGTAGATGGGGACCACATTTGCCCTTTTCCAATCTAGAGGGACCACTCCTGTCTCCCATGACTTATTAAAGATTATTGCAAGGGGTTCTGTTATTTCCTCTGCTAATTCTTTTAAAACTCTAGGGTGTAAATCATCCGGTCCTGGGGACTTGGTTTCCTTAATCTTAGCTAAATGTTCTCTTATCAAACCTTCACTTATAATCAGCTTGGAGTCCTCATTCCCCTCATCACTATCACCATTAATGTTGATATTTCCATCCATTTCTTGGGAGAAGACGGATACAAAATATGAATTCAGTAACTCCGCCTGCTGATACACCATGTTAACTGTTTCACCCTTTTCGTTCTTCAGGACTCCAATGGTTTCCTTCACTTTTCTTTTGCTCTTAACATATCCCCAAAAACCTTTTACCTTACTCTTAACTTCTTTTGCAAGCTTCAATTTGTATTCAGCCTTGGCTTTTTTAATGCTTATCTTGCAGAGTCTGCAAACTGCTGTATACTCTCCCTTAGATATAGCTCCCATCTTCCACTTGTTGTAAGTTTCCTTTTTCTTTTTTAGTAGGTTATGTAATTTTTTGGTCATCCATCCTGGAGTTTTTAGGTGATTCCCATTTTTCTTGCTTCTAGGTATTGTTAGTTCCTGTGCATTAATGATTTCCCTACGGAAGATTTCCCACCCCTCATGTGCATTAATGATTTCCCACCCCTCATGTGCATTTTTGTGCTTAAGTAATTTTCGCCATGGAATTCTACTAACCCTTACCTTTAGGCCCCTAAAATCTGCCCTACTAAAATTGAGCCTTCTAGTCTTTGTCTTCTCAGGTCTTCTTCTTCTTAC
>CAMRHE010001573.1:25000-73251 GCA_947044405.1 Leptodactylus fallax
CCTGAGGCATATTATTATCCGGAGTGCCCTGAAGGCCCCAACTGAAAATGGCGCCTCACCTTGCCTACATAAAAGGTGCATGACCTGCAAGCACATCCACACCGCTGACAGTGTACCTGTCCCACAGTCACAACAGGTGCACAGAATTAGGGGGACATTTTCCTGCAGGTCTCCCAATGTGGTGTACCTCATAATGTGTGTGCAATGTCCCACCACAGGCCTCTATGTGGGGGAAACAGGGCAGAGACTTAGTCAGCGCATGAACTCACACAGATCCAATATTAATAACAGCAGAACCGATCTCCCAGTGGCCGCACATTTCTCCGGAGAAAACCACTCTATTGAAGATTTGCGGGTTGTGGTTTTAATGGGACATTTTAAGACGCAGAGGGAGAGAAAGGAATGGGAATATAAGCTAATGCAAAAATTTCAAACTCTGCAATTTGGACTTAATATTCCTGCCAGTTTCATGTCACACTATGTATGACCTGTGAGGGACACAAATCACCTCCTGATAGCAAACAGATAACAGCGAGAATTACTGATCCCTCCGTCACGCACCACAAGTTTCCAGACTGTTTATTTCTGACCTGTTGTAAATAACTTCTCTACTTAGATTGCATTTTGTTATTCCAAGATCCTTTTGAAGATCCAGGTCTTGTGTGTTTATAAAGAGTCTGTGAATTTTCAGTTTTTGTATAGCACCATGTCTGAAGAAGAGAGCTAGTACTCTCGAAAGCTCACCACCTTCATTCTTCCACTAAAGTTCTGGCGATCAGCGATCACTCCTCATCCCTCTCTCTAGGTATTAGTATTGATAGCTCGCCCCCTAGTGGCTGAATTAACCAATGACAAAGTCCGTGCAGCTGTCTGGTTATTTTACCTTCGGTTTTTGCCTGGCGGACACTATGGGTTACGGTATATATATCGCTGGGATATAACCTCGCTGGGGGTCTGACCTCTAGAAATAAAGGGTCTGCGGTTCTAGTAATGAGCCCCACGTCAGACAACCCTGTGTGTTGGCTCTTGGGTAGGAGCAGCAGCTAGACCCCACCAAACAGTGGGGCAGATTTATTAAGACTAGCGTTTTGTACGAACACCTGATTTGTCAAGAGGCTCCGGCCCTTTAATTACTCACTAGTGGTCATTAGTGCGATTTATGCCAGTTAGCACATGGCCTAGCTTTACTGTATAAGTCACAACAGAAAACTGGTGTTAGAATAAATATGTGGGGCTCAGTGGAGGGCACAGGGGTTAGCACTCATATCCTGCAGCTCCTAATCCCTGCAATGTAATCCCCCATAAAATATAATACATGATAGCCACAGCTCATCTCCTGCACTATGACCCCTAGCACAGGACACAGAGCATGCCCACAACAATCCCCCATAAAATATAATACATGATAGCCACAGCTCATCTCCTGCACAATGACCCCTAGCACAGGACACAGAGCATGCCCACAACAATCCCCCATAAAATATAATACATGATAGCTACAGCTCACCTCCTGCACAATGATCCCCCGAACAGGACACAGAGCATGCCACAACAATCCCCCATAAAATATAATACATGATAGCCACAGCTCATCTCCTGCACTATGACCCCTAGCACAGGACACAGAGCATACCCACAACAATCCCCCATAAAATATAATACATGATAGCTACAGCTCACCTCCTGCACAATGATACCCGGAACAGGGCACAGAGCATGCCCACAACAATCCCCCATAAAATATAATACATGATAGCTACAGCTCACCTCCTGCACAGTGATCCCTGACACAGGACACAGAGCATGCCCACAACACATTTGAGTACCTTCTCCCCTCCCTGCACAATGACCTCTGACAGGTCACTGAGCATGCCCGCAACACTCTCCATTGAAGTCGATGAGTCATTCCCGACACTAGTATGGTGCATGTGACTGCTGAGGAGCAATTCATGCAAGATGGCTGCCCCATAATCATAATAAAATCTACAATCAGATACTGAAACAGATAGAATGAAAATAATGTGCTCAGTTCCAGACACGCTGGCCGCACATCCCCTGTACATGAGCACAATCTCTTCTTTTCTCATGTTCTTGTTTTGCTTTATTTTATAACTTTTACGTTCTATTATATTTGTATTATAAGACATTGTAACCCCTGAGTGGGGGCAGCAGTCGGGGCATCCTCGGGTCTCATCTAACAGGGTTCACCTGGCAGGGCCGGGGCAGTTAGCAGCGCCATTCCCTTGTGACCCCTCTGATCCTGGTCACACTGTACATGCCCAATAACTCTAGAAAAGATGGATATACAGTATGAGAGTATATGCCATTACTGCATGATGGGCCCCTGGCCCCATAGAGTAGGAGGTTGGGAGTTACAGCCAGGCCCGATGAGCTTTCCATTGTGTTCTAGGGGACGGTGATCGGGGGAAGTGATCTGCAGGCCGCACCATAAATGTGCAAGGCGTGAAGATCTGCAGTTACTTTGAGAAAACCACGGCTCTGACACTGAGGATCAGCACGCTCGCCCCCATCCCCTTAGAATTGGTGATTGTACATCTGTAGGCTCCGGCGTCCGACATCCGCACATCACTTATGGTCAGGGAGGCGTCTCCGGCAGACAGGTGGTCGAGGATGAGTGAGGTCCGGCCAGTGAAGCTTGGGATCTGGTCAGCCAGTGATATCAATCCATTCTGGTATCTGAAGACGACCCCCGTGTCTCCCACCTTCTCCCACAGGACATTACTAGACTGGGAGGCGTCCGGGGGGGAAGGTGCAGGGCAGCGTTTCGTTACTCCCAGGCTTACCAGCCACATTGTAGGTCACCACTTTAATATTACCTGCAAGGATAAATGGAGGTTGAGGTTTATACACAGGATGTAGCGCAGGAATCGGTGCGTATACTGAATACAGGAACGGATCGGGGTGGGATAGTCCATTGTCAAATACCTTATGGGGGGTTAATAATGGGGGCTCTGTATTAAAAGCCTTATTCAGGATGACCGTAGAAATCTGCACCAAGGTTTAGTCTGTCCCATGGAATCATTGTCCTTCTAGGTCTAGATCCTACTTCACCTGCTCACCCCCAGGGCGGCGCTGCTCTCTATACACAGATCATGATCAAATGGCATAGGACTGTTCTAGATTCTGTACTGAAAGTGATCAATGCTCTGCAGCTCTTAATACTGCAGTACATATTTACAGCGCCCCCACCTGGTACCCCTATAAGGGTAATTTTCCTTCTTTCTTCCACTCTTCCTGCTCTGACTTCCTGCTGAGCCTGGGCTGGGCTTGTGCTTATACACAGCAGCCGATCAGAGGAAGCAGAACTATAGGTAAAGGGAGAGAGCAGGAGGGGGACCACTGTGTCACCTAAACAGCTTAGGGTGTTTTCTAAGTGGTCGCCTGGTTTTATCCCCTATACAAGTATCTGGACTTTGCTGGGGGGAACCACCAGATCACAACCTCTAGGAGTAGTCATGGTGTAGGTGACGGCTGACCCAGATGGATCTAGAGACACCAATGTATAACACTGAGGGATTAGTCAAGAGAAGAGTCTGGGTACAGGCCGAGGACAGGGCCCGGAAGAGTTCATGGATAGTTGAAGATCAGGCAATAGGTCATGGCAGGTAACACAGACTCAGTTGTCAGAGGCAGGCCTGAGAACACCGTAACATCGTCACTGCAATTAGCACGCCATGAACCAAACTGCATGTACGTGAAGCAGAAATACATATACTGGGCTTGGTGGCAGACAGTATTTTTGGTGCTCCGCTGGCCCTTTAAGAGAGAACAAGGGTGGGATCATGCACCCTATGGGCCAAGGAAGCAGAAGATGGAGGAAGAGGCAGAGCATGGCAGGGGCAGTAAGTGAACCAGTGGCTGTAACCACCAGGAGATGCCGGCGGTCCTGAGCCACCAGTATCACAGTAAGAGAGAGCACACCTGCCTGAGCCAATGATGAGACAAGGGGCGTGGTTTAGACTACCTCAAACTCCCTGCACATAGTCACAGATCACAGCTTTACCCTAATGGAGAGGAGCTAAAAAATGGCCAAAGGGAAAAAAATATCATCTCATGTAGGGACTGACCTGACTGACATATCATTTCTGAGCTTCGGGATCCTGCGGTTGAGTACCCATTCCTTAACTGCCCTGCTCCATCAGACATGACCCCCACCAGACATGATCCCCACCAGACATGACCTTCACCAGACATGATCCCCACCAGACATGACCTTCACCAGACATGATCCCCACCAGACATGACCTTCAACAGACATGATCCCCACCAGACATGACCTTCAACAGACATGATTCCCACCAGACATGACCTTCAACAGACATGATCCCCACCAGACATAACCTCCATCAGACATGATCCCCACCAGACATGACCTTCACCAGACATAACCTCCATCAGTCATGACCCCCACCAGACATGACCTCCACCAGACATGACCCCCACCAGACATAACCTCCATCAGACATGATCCCCACCAGACATGACCCCCACCAGACATGACCTTCACCAGACATAACCTCCACCAGACATGACCCCCACCAGACATAACCTCCACCAGACATGACCCCCACCAGACATGACCTCCACCAGACATGACCCCCACCAGACATAACCTCCACCAGACATGACCCCCACCAGACATAACCTCCACCAGACATGACCCCCACCAGACATGACCTCCACCAGACATGACCCCCACCAGACATAACCTCCATCAGACATGATCCCCACCAGACATGACCCCTACCAGACATGACCCCCACCAGACATGACCTCCATCAGTCATGACCCCCACCAGACATGACCTCTACCAGACATGACCCCCACCAGACATGACCCCCACCAGACATAACCTCCACCAGACATGACCCCCACCAGACATGATCCCCACCAGACATAACCTCCACCAGACATGACCCCCACCAGACATGACCTCCACCAGACATGATCCCCACCAAACATGATCCTCACCAGACATAACCTCCACCAGACATGACCTCCACCAGACATGACCTCCACCAGACATGAACCCCACCAGACATGACCCCCACCAGACATGACCTCCATCAGACATGACCCCCACCAGACATGACCCCCACCAGACATGATCCCCACCAGACATAACCTCCACCAGACATGACCCCCACCAGACATGAACCCCACCAGACATAACCTCCATCAGACATGATCCCCACCAGACATGACCCCTACCAGACATGACCCCCACCAGACATGACCTCCATCAGTCATGACCCCCACCAGACATGACCTCTACCAGACATGACCCCCACCAGACATAACCTCCACCAGACATGACCCCCACCAGACATAACCTCCACCAGACATGACCCCCACCAGACATGACCTCCACCAGACATGATCCCCACCAAACATGATCCTCACCAGACATAACCTCCACCAGACATGACCCCCACCAGACATGACCTCCACCAGACATGACCTCTACCAGACATGACCCCCACCAGACATGACCCCCACCAGACACGACCTCCACCAGACATGACCCCCACCAGACATAACCTCCACCAGACATGACCCCCACCAGACATGACCTCCATCAGTCATGATCCCCACCAGACATGACCTCTACCAGACATAACCTCCACCAGACATGACCCCCACCAGACATAACCTCCACCAGACATGACCCCCACCAGACATGACCTCCACCAGACATGACCCCCACCAGACATGATCCCCACCAGACATGATCCCAACCAGACATGATCCCCACCAGACATAACCTCCACCAGACATGACCCCCACCAGACATGAACCCCACCAGACATGACCTCCACCAGACATGACCCCCACCAGACATGACCTCCACCAGACATGACCTCCACCAGACATGACCCCCACCAGACATGACCCCCACCAGACATGACCCCCACCAGACATGACCCCCACCAGACATGACCCCCACCAGACATGATCCCCACCAGACATGACCTCCATCAGACATGACCTCCACCAGACATGACCTCCACCAGACATGACCCCCATCAGACATGATCCCCACCAGATATGACCTCCACCAGACATGACCTCCACCAGACATGATCCCCACCAGACATGACCTCCATCAGACATGACCCCCACCAGACATGACCTCCACTAGATATGACCTCCACCAGACATGGTTCCCACCAGACATAACCTCCACTAGACATGACCTCCACCAGACATGATCCCCACCAGACATAACCTCCAACAGACATAACCTCCACTAGACATGGTGGTCTTCCATCTTGTCCTTACCTAATAGACTGAGGGTCAGCACGGTCCCTCCGGCCCAATCAGGATTGGAGACAGTACATTTATAGTCTCCAGCGTCCGTCCTCTGTACGTTGCTTATCATCAGGGAGGCGTTTCCTGCAGATATTTGGTTGAAGAAGAGCGACATCCGGTTGGTGACGTATGAATTCAGGTTAGAAGTCAAGAGTTGTCCATTCTCATATCCATACATGACACTGGAGTCTCCGATATTCTGCCACATGATACTAATATTACCAGATTGTTGTATGTCAGGGGGGAAAGTACATGGCAGGGTTACAGTGTTACCAATCAGTGCCGAGACGTTGGCGCTTGTCACATAGAGAAGATGTTTCACTAGAAGCAGGAACGGAGGGTAAAGGTTATGTTACCGAGTATAAAGTCACCGCCTTCAAAGGGTTAAATATATGGTCTAATTCATATGCTGAAGGTTTAACATCCGCACTGCAAGACAATTTCTGCTTATATTATGTGTATATTATCTACCCGGTCTCCTGGCCCCTCTCATCTTTGCGGTCTCCTGGCCCTCCCATCTTTGCCGCCTCATGGCCCCTCCCATCTTTGCGGTTTCCTGGCCCCTCCCATCTTTGCCATCTCCTGGCCCCTCCCATCTTTGCGGTCTCCTGGCCCTCCCATCTTTGCCGTCTCCTGGCCCCTCCCATCTTTGCGGTTTCCTGGCCCCTCCCATCTTTGCCATCTCCTGGCCCCTCCCATCTTTGCGGTCTCCTGGCCCCTCCCATCTTTGCTGTCTCCTGGCCCCTCCCATCTTTGCGGTCTCCTGGCCCCTCCCATCTTTGCGTTCTCCTGCCCCTCTTTGCGGTCTCCTGGCCTCCTTCACGTCTGTGCTCCACATGTCTTACCTTTCAGTGTGACCTTCGCCGCCCCGGTCCCCTCAGAATTGGTGACAGTACACTTGTATTCTCCAGCGTCCTTCACCTGTACATTATTTATTTGCAGGGACGCAATTCCTAAGTACAGTTTCTCGGGGAAGATTGAGGTCTGGTTTACAAAGTTTGGGTTTTGGCCATCCAGTGAGACTTCTCCTTTGTGGTATCTGTAGATGATTCCGGTGTCCCCCTCCTTCCCCCATACGACAATAACGGATTGTTTCATGTCACTGGGGAAGGTACAGCCTAGAGTCACTTGATCCTCAATCGCTGACACCGCATCGTAGGATACGACAGGGATGATATCTGGAGGGTCAGAGAAACAGTATTAGAGTCTACCAAGTCCCATCAAGAAAATCCCCCGAGCCACTAGTGACCTACCCTGAAGCTGATGGGTATCAGCCAAATATGTAGGGGAAGATGAGAGTGGGGGTGAATGTAGGAGGTCATTGTAGAAGATTAATGTGCAGGGTGAATGTAGGGGGTGGTTTTACAGATGTCAGGAACTGAGCTCGCTGGGTCTTGACCCCTTGCCTTCCCGGCCATGTTCTGCAGCCTTGACCATTAGGCCATTGAAGAAGCCTGTTTGTTCTTTGCTTTGCTGAGCCTGGTCCTTTCTATAGGAGTGATTAGCTTATGGATCTCACCTGCTCTATGGCCAATCACAGTATAGCAATCCCTATATAACCCCACAGCTTACTCCATCCTGTGCCTGATTATTCTGGCTGTCTGCTTCCTGTGTGCCCTGATCCTCACCTTTACTCTACTGTTCCTGTGTACCGAACTCTGCAAATGTCTGACTACGGCTGATCCACTGCTCCTGTGTACTGACCCCTGCATATGTCTGACTACGGCTGATCCACTGCTCCTGTGTACCGACCCCTGCATATGTCTGACTACGGCTGATCTACTGCTCCTGTGTACTGACCCCTGCATATGTCTGACTACGGCTGATCTACTGCTCCTGTGTACTGACCCCTGCATATGTCTGACTACAGCTGATCTACTGCTCCTGTGTACTGACCCCTGCATATGTCTGACTACAGCTGATCTACTGCTCCTGTGTACCGAACTCTGCAAACATCTGACCATGGTTGCTTCTTACTCCTGAGGTAATATTCCTGCATCTCCTACTATGTAAGTACTGTACTGTTAGCCTCACCAATTGGACTCCAGATCAGATAACTAGCATCGTTACATAATAATTAGGACCAACATGGAGGCCGGAGGGGTGGAGTCTGCCTTGTCACGGCATGCATTCCAGATCTCGGAATTACATAACCTTGTGTACAACCTTCAAAGTCAATTAAATACAGTGTCAGCACCACTCCTCAAGTTTACCGGATTCCACTACCTGAAAAATTTGGTGGAAAGAGACATTTGTACCGAGGATTTCTTAATCATTACCGGATGATTTTTTTCTACGCATTCCTCTCAGTTCCCTACTGATAGGTCCAAGGTTGTGTTCATCATTGCCCTGCTAATAGACGATGCACAAGCATGGACATCACCCTATTTAGAACAGGATCATGTAACTTTGGATGATTTGAAGGACTTTCTTGCAGCAATGAACCTAGTATTTGATGACCCCAACTGTTGCGCCACTGTTGAGGGGACTTTGCGTGATCCTCGCCAGGGAAGATGCTCTGTTGTGGAGTACGCTCGCAGAGTTTCGGCGCTGGGCTTCCGATGTTTCCTGTAACACCTCCGCACTAAAATGGCGGCTCTATGGAGGACTTTCTAAATCAGTTAAAGATGAACTTGTTAAAATAGAACTTCCAGCTGATCTTGAGGAGTATATACGGTTATGTGTCCGTATTGACCAAAGACTCCTGGAAAGGAAGCGAGAAAGACGGGGCAATTACGATCCAGGGACCTTCTCCCATTTACCAGGGGGTCATTTTCTCCCAAAGTTACAGATTCCTTCTCAAACAAGATCAGCTCCAGAACCTATGCAAGTAGATGCCATCCGGGGACCAATTTCGACTGCTGAAAAACATCCTAGCCTTGCTGAAAGACTATGCCTTTATTGTGGACAACCTGGACATTATGGTCTTGACTGCCCTAATAAACCTCAACGGGCAGTTGCTGCAACTGAAATTAGACCAAATTCGGAGTCTTGTCCCCGCTGTGCTTCACTTAGTCACTGACACAGCCTCTGTTTCCACCACACCATGTCCTGATAATGTGACTTCTAACCGACCTCATTTCACCTTACTAGTTCAGCTTTCTTATGGTTCTTATAAGTTGTCCACTACAGCAATGTTGGATTCTGGTGCAGCTGGGAATTTTATGGACATTAAGTTTGCATTTGATAATCATATTGAGCACAGTCCAAGATCTTCACCAGGTGAATTAGTGACTGCCGATGGGTCACCTTTATATTCTGGTCCTGTTACTCATGAAACTACCGAACTGTAAGTATTGATTGATCCTGGTCATCAGCAGAGTTTCCAGTTAATCTCTTCACCAAAATTTGCAGTAATTTTGGGCATACCATGGCTCAGCGTCCATAATCCTTCAGTAGACTGGAAGTCGGGAAATGTAACTTTCACTTCTGAATATTGTCAGCAAAATTGTCAACTGAAGCAGTCGATTCCCTCCCAGGTGGGAGATACTGAAAGATCTATCACTAACTCTGTAGAATTACCTGAACCATATGAGGAATCTAAAGATGTGTGTGACAAAAGGAATGCTGACCAGCGACCTCCTCATCGCACGTATGATTGTCCTATTGAACTTTTACCAGGTGCATCCATACCTTACAGACACATCTATCCACTGGCAGAGATGGAACTGAAGGTCCTAGATGGGTACATCAAGGAAAATCTGTCCAAAGGATTTATACGGCCTTCCACTTCTCCAGCAGGACCGCCTATATTCTTCGTACCAAAGAAAGACGGCACATTACGTCCTTGTATTGACTATAGGGAACTAAACCAAATAACCGTCAAAAATCGTTACCGTCATCCGCTTATTCCAGAATTACTCGAGAGATTACGGTCAGCAAAGATCTTTACCAAGTAGGATCTACGAGGGGCATACAATCTTGTCTGTATAGGACACGGGCACGAGTGGAGGACAGCATTCCGAACACACTATGGGCATTTGTAATCCCTTGTCATGCCATTTGGACTTTGCAATGCCCCAGCGACATTTCAACATTTTATCAATGATGTATTTTGAGATCTGCTGGATCATTTTGTAGTGGCGTATTTAGATGACATATTAATATACTCTGAGAACCTTGAAGAACATCGTAAGCAGGTTACCATGGTTTTGAGCTGTCTAAGAGAAACCCAACTATATATTAAACTGGAAAAATGTGAATTTGAAAAGGCAGAGATTGAGTTTTTGGGGTACATCATTTCTACAGAAGGATTGCGCATGGACCCCAGTAAGATCCAAGCTATTTTAGACTGACCTTCTCCCAAGAATGTCAAGGAGGTCCAAAGATTTGTTGGCTTTGCAAATTTCTACCGCAAATTCATTAGGAATTTGTCAAAGGTTATTAGTTCAATAACACAATTAACTCAGAAAGGAATTTCTTTTAAATGGTCTTCAAGTGTAGACAAAGATTTTACCCAGTTAAAGACACTTTTTACTTCTGCTCCTATCTTAGTTCTTCCTAATCCAGACCTCCCATTTATAGATGAAGTGGATACTTCAGATTCGGCAGTAGGAGCAGTATTGTCCCAAAGAGTTGGGGATAAACAGTTGCTTCATCCTTGTGCTTTTTTCTCCTGCCTGATGTCACCTCCTGAAAGAAACTATGACATTGAGAATAAAGAATTACTGGCAATTAAGAAAGCATTCACGGAATGGAGGCATCTTCTGGAAGGAGCATCTCATGTGGTGCAGGTTCTTACTGATCACCGAAATCTCGAATTTATTAGATCAGCCAAGAGACTTTCTGGTAGACAGGCTAGATGGTCTTTATTTTTTGCAAGATTTAATTTCATCATTTCCTACAGACCGGGAACCCACAATGGAAAAGCAGATGCCTTATCCCGGATGTTTTCCGAAATGACACAAGATGACACACCCAAAACCACCATCCTGCCTGCTAAGAATTTTGTGGGGGCAACCATTTCCAAGGGTATACTTCAGAGGATTAAAGAAGGTTATATTGGAGATCATTTCCTTAATCATCCCCCCATAGATATAGATTTAGCGTTCAAAGACGGGGTTTGGACTCTTGATCAGTGTGTTTATGTTCTGGAGACTACTCGATTAGAAATTCTGCACCTTGTTCATGTCTCTAGACCCGCAGGTCACATGGGAGTCAAAAAGACCAAAGAACTTTTGTCCTGCTCATTTTGGTGGCCTAAATACCAGATGGATGTCAAGAAGTGTTTCTTCCTGTCAAACCTGTCCTAGGAATAAGACCCCTCGTTCCTCACCAGTGGGATTACTTCAGCCTCCTCCTATGCCATCTCGTCGTTGGGATTTTGTTTCCATGGACTTTATTGTTGATCTACCATCTTCTAAAAATATGAATACAATTCTAGTAGTGGTAGACCGTCTTACCAAAAATGGCTAATTTTATACCCACAGGGGGTACCCTCTGCGGAAGAGACTGCAGAATAGGTAATTCGAGAAGTTTTCCGCCTACATGGTATACCTGACAATGTAGTTTCTGACCGTGGGGTACAGTTTACCTCAAAGTTTTGGAAGAGTTTTTGTGCCACTCTAGGAAATGAAGTGAACTTATCTTCTGCTTATCATCCACAGTCTAATGGCCAAACTGAGCGTACTAACCAAACCCTTGAGCAGTATTTGCGGTGTTACACAAGTTATCTCCAAGATGATTGGGTTAGTTTTCTTCCTACAGTGGAATTTGCTTATAACAACTCCCAGCATTCATCTACGTCTCAGAGTCCATTTTTTGACAATATGGGTTTCCATCCTGCAATCATTCCTAATCTCCCAATTCCTTCTCCAGTTCCTGCTGTCACTGACAGACTGTCTACCTTGAAGCAAGTTCAAGAAAGATTGACAAACACTCTGCATGAAGCTCAGGATAACTATAAGAAAACTGCTGATAGACATCGCACGTCTTTCCCTTCCTTTAGTATAGGAGAAAAGGTATGGCTCTCTACAAAAAACTTGAAGCTCAAGATACCTTCAACCAAGCTAGGTCAGACATTTATTGGACCATTTGAAGTTGTGGCTCAAATTAATCCTGTAGCGTTTCGGTTAAAGCTTCCAGACTCTCTGCGGATTCTCTCTGTTTTTCATTTCTCCCTTCTCAAGCCTTTTGTTGAAAATCCATTCCCGGGACGTAACTTGTGTCCACCTGACCCAGTTGAAGGAGAAGAGGATTATGTAGTAGAAAATATTTTGGATTCTAGAATGTCTCGAAATCAGTTACAGTGCTTGATAAAGTGGCAAGGATATGGTCCTGAAGATAACTCATGGGAGCCAGTACACAACATTCATGCTCCAAAACCGGTAAGAGAATTCTATCAGTGCTACCCAGGCCAAGCCAAGAACCGTCCAGAGGACACTCCTGGAGAAGGGGAGTAATGTCAGGAACTGAGCTCACTGGTACTGTATGCTAGTCATGTGACCAAGGCCTGTGTACTGTTGTCAGAAACTGAGCTCGCTGGGTCTTGACCCCTTGACTTCCTGGCCATGTTCTGCAGCCTTGACCATTAGGCCATTGTAGAAGCCTGTCTGTTCTTTGCCTTGCTGAGCCTGGTCCTTTCTATAGGAGTGATTAGCTTATGGATCTCACCTGCTCTGTGGCCAATCACAGTATAGCAATCCCTATATAACCCCACAGCTTACTCCATCCTGTGCCTGATTATTCTGGCTGTCTGCTTCCTGTGTGCCCTGATCCTCACCTTTACTCTACTGTTCCTGTGTACTGACCCCTGCATATGTCTGACTACGGCTGATCTACTGCTCCTGTGTACTGACCCCTGCATATGTCTGATCTACTGCTCCTGTGTACTGACCCCTGCATATGTCTGACTACGGCTGATCCACTGCTCCTGTGTACTGACCCCTGCATATGTCTGACTACGGCTGATCTACTGCTCCTGTGTACTGACCCCTGCATATGTCTGACTACGGCTGATCTACTGCTCCTGTGTACTGACTCCTGCATATGTCTGACTACCATTGATCCACTGCTCTGTGTACTGACCCCTGCATATGTCTGACCACAGTTGCTTCTTACTCCTGAGGTACTATTCCTGCTATTTAATGCCTCATTTACTACTGTGTAAGTACTGTACCATTGCCTCACCAGTTGGACTCCAGATCAGATAACTAGCATTGTTACTACAGTGTTAATGTAGGGTCTGGTTGCACAGAGTTAATGTAAGGGCTGGTTGTACAGAGTTAATGTAGGGGCTGGTTGCACAGAGTTAATGTACGGGCTGGTTGTACAGAGTTAATGTAGGGGCTGGTTGCACAGAGTTACTGTAGGGGCTGGTTGTACAGAGTTAATGTAGGGGCTGGTTGTACAGAGTTAATGTAAGGGCTGGTTGCACAGAGTTACTGTAGGGGCTGGTTGTACAGAGTTACTGTAGGGGCTGGTTGTACAGAGTTACTGTAGGGGCTGGTTGTACAGAGTTAATGTAGGGGCTGGTTGCACAGAGTTACTGTAGGGGGTGGTTGTACAGAGTTACTGTAGGGGCTGGTTGTACAGAGTTAATGTAGGGGCTGGTTGTACAGAGTTAATGTAGGGGCTGGTTGTACAGAGTTACTGTAGGGGCTAGTTGTACAGAGTTAATGTAAGGGCTGGTTGCACAGAGTTAATGTAGGGGGTGGTTGTACAGAGTTAATGTAGGGGGTGGTTGTACAGAGTTACTGTAGGGGCTGGTTGTACAGAGTTACTGTAGGGGCTGGTTGTACAGAGTTACTGTAGGGGCTGGTTGTACAGAGTTACTGTAGGGGCTGGTTGTACAGAGTTAATGTACGGGCTGGTTGTATAGAGTTAATGTAGGGGCTGGTTGTACAGAGTTAATGTAAGGGCTGGTTGTACAGAGTTACTGTAGGGGCTGGTTGCACAGAGTTAATGTAGGGGGTGGTTGTACAGAGTTAATGTAGGGGCTGGTTGTACAGAGTTAATGTAGGGGCTGGTTGTACAGAGTTACTGTAGGGGCTGGTTGTACAGAGTTACTGTAGGGGCTGGTTGTACAGAGTTACTGTAGGGGCTGGTTGTACAGAGTTAATGTACGGGCTGGTTGTATAGAGTTAATGTAGGGGCTGGTTGTACAGAGTTAATGTAAGGGCTGGTTGTACAGAGTTACTGTAGGGGCTGGTTGCACAGAGTTAATGTAGGGGCTGGTTGTACAGAGTTAATGTAGGGGGTGGTTGTACAGAGTTAATGTAGGGGGTGGTTGTACAGAGTTAATGTAGGGGCTGGTTGTACAGGCATTTGTGCTGTATGTAGAGCCTGCAGGAGGTACATGCTCGGATAGTTTCAGCCCTGTACATTATATATTGTACATGTTGAGCAGCTAGAAGGCCTGATAACCACCAGATGTCACTAGTCACACATCAAGCAGCGGCACAGATTGTTACAGTGGTTACTATGAAGTGATAAATTGTAACTACACCCTGAGAGGGGAACTGTCTGTAAAACCTCAGGTGTTTTATTTATGGATGTGACCAATCTTATTAGGTTTTGGAACACTTGTAGGGGGCGCTCTCTGGCGTCTGTACACTTGTAGGGGGCGCTCTCTGGCGTCTGTACACTTGTAGGGGGCGCTCTCTGACGTCTGTACACTTGTAGGGGGCGCTCTCTGGCGTCTGTACACTTGTAGGGGGCGCTCTCTGACGTCTGTACACTTGTAGGGGGCGCTCTCTGGCGTCTGTACACTTGTAGGGGGCGCTCTCTGGCGTCTGTACACTTGTAGGGGGCGCTCTCTGGCGTCTGTACACTTGTAGGGGGCGCTCTCTGGCGTCTGTACACTTGTAGGGGGCGCTCTCTGGCGTCTGTACACTTGTAGGGGGCGCTCTCTGACGTCTGTACACTTGTAGGGGGCGCTCTCTGGCGTCTGTACACTTGTAGGGGGCGCTCTCTGGCGTCTGTACACTTGTAGGAGGCGCTCTCTGGCGTCTGTACACTTGTAGGGGGCGCTCTCTGGCGTCTGTACACTTGTAGGGGGCGCTCTCTGGCGTCTGTACACTTGTAGAGGGCGCTCTCTGGCGTCTGTACACTTGTAGGGGGCGCTCTCTGGCGTCTGTACACTTGTAGGGGGTGCTCTCTGGCGTCTGTACACTTGTAGGGGGCGCTCTCTGGCGTCTGTACACTTGTAGGGGGCGCTCTCTGGCGTCTGTACACTTGTAGGGGGTGCTCTCTGGCGTCTGTACACTTGTAGGGGGCGCTCTCTGGCATCTGTACACTTGTAGGGGGTGCTCTCTGGCGTCTGTACACTTGTAGGGGGCGCTCTCTGGCGTCTGTACACTTGTAGGGGGTGCTCGCTGGCGTCTGTACACTTGTAGGGGGCGCTCTCTGGCGTCTGTACACTTGTAGGGTGCGCTCTCTGGCGTCTGTACACTTGTAGGGGGGCGCTCTCTGGCGTCTGTACACTTGTAGGGGGCGCTCTCTGGCGTCTGTACACTTGTAGGGGGCGCTTGTAGGGGGCGCTCTCTGGCGTCTGTACACTTGTAGGGTGCGCTCTCTGGCGTCTGTACACTTGTAGGGTGCGCTCTCTGGCGTCTGTACACTTGTAGGGGGCGCTCTCTGGCGTCTGTACATTTGTAGGGGGCGCTCTCTGGCGTCTGTACACTTGTAGGGGGCGCTCTCTGGCGTCTGTACACTTGTAGGAGGTGCTCTCTGGCGTCTGTACACTTGTAGGGGGCGCTCTAAGCGTACGTACACTTGTAGGGGGCGCTCTCTGGCGTCTGTACACTTGTAGGGGGCGCTCTCTGGCGTCTGTACACTTGTAGGGGGCGCTCTCTGGCGTCTGTACACTTGTAGGGGGCGCTCTCTGGCGTCTGTACACTTGTAGGGGGCGCTCTCTGGCGTCTGTACACTTGTAGGGGGCGCTCTCTGGCGTCTGTACACTTGTAGGGGGCGCTCTCTGGCGTCTGTACACTTTTAGGGGGCGCTCTCTGGCGTCTGTACACTTGTAGGGGGCGCTCTCTGGCGTCTGTACACTTGTAGGGGGCGCTCTCTGGCGTCTGTACACTTGTAGGGGGCGCTCTCTGGCGTCTGTACACTTGTAGGGGGCGCTCTCTGGCGTCTGTACACTTGTAGGGGGCGCTCTCTGGCGTCTGTACACTTGTAGGGGGCGCTCTCTGGCGTCTGTACACTTGTAGGGGGTGCTCTCTGGCGTCTGTACACTTGTAGGGGACGCTCTCTGGCGTCTGTACACTTGTAGGGGGCGCTCTCTGGCGTACGTACACTTGTAGGGGGTGCTCTCTGGCGTCTGTACACTTGTAGGGGGCGCTCTCTGGCGTCTGTACACTTGTAGGGGGCGCTCTCTGGCGTCTGTACACTTGTAGGGGGCGCTCTCTGGCGTCTGTACACTTGTAGGGGGCGCTCTCTGGCGTCTTTACACTTGTAGGAGGTGCTCTCTGGCGTCTGTACACTTGTAGGGGGCGCTCTCTGGCGTACGTACACTTGTAGGGGGTGCTCTCTGGCGTCTGTACACTTGTAGGGGGCGCTCTCTGGCGTACGTACACTTGTAGGGGGGTGCTCTCTGGCGTCTGTACACTTGTAAGGGGCGCTCTCTGGCGTCTGTACACTTGTAGGGGGCGCTCTCTGGCGTCTGTACACTTGTAGGGGGTGCTCTCTGGCGTCTGTACACTTGTAGGGGACGCTCTCTGGCGTCTGTACACTTGTAGGGGACGCTCTCTGGCGTCTGTACACTTGTAGGGGGCGCTCTCTGGCGTACGTACACTTGTAGGGGGTGCTCTCTGGCGTCTGTACACTTGTAGGGGGCGCTCTCTGGCGTCTGTAGACTTGTAGGAGGTGCTCTCTGGCGTCTGTACACTTGTAGGGGGCGCTCTCTGGCGTACGTACACTTGTAGGGGGTGCTCTCTGGCGTCTGTACACTTGTAGGGGGCGCTCTCTGGCATACGTACACTTGTAGGGGGTGCTCTCTGGCGTCTGTACACTTGTAGGGGGCGCTCTCTGGCGTACGTACACTTGTAGGGGGTGCTCTCTGGCGTCTGTACACTTGTAGGGGGCGCTCTCTGGCGTCTGTACATTTGTAGGGGGCGCTCTCTGGCGTCTGTACACTTGTAAGGGGCGCTCTCTGGCGTCTGTACACTTGTAAGGGGCGCTCTCTGGCGTCTGTACACTTGTAAGGGGCGCTCTCTGGCGTCTGTACACTTGTAAGGGGCGCTCTCTGGCGTCTGGGCTCTGTACACATGCTACCCCATACATTATAGCACAGTGATGATATACAGTATATACACCCTCATACAATACTCCGTATATACCATATTTACAGGTTTTATCACTTACATGCATTATATATGACCAGGATAATCCCTATAATGCACAGTACAGGAATGATGCTGTGGAGAGAGAAGAGGGTTAGTGAGGACGGAACACTGGAACATTCACTATTATAGCTGGGAATTGTAGTTCTCCTGATTGTGTTTTCCATGCTACAGGACGTCATCGTCGTCCGTGTACTAGTATAGATACACTATATATCTACATATATACAGAAGAAGCCGGATACACCGGTGGATATAGTATATAGCTATACCCATACAGTACTGAAGAAGCCGGATACACCAGTGGATACAGTGTGTGTGTAATATATATATATATATATTATTATACACAATAAGGAATGAGTCAGGTTAGTCAGTGTAAGATGATGTTATCCAGATACAGTATGGTGGTTTTATCCAGTTTCTGTTTGGTGGTATTAATGGTGTTAACCTGCACTATCTCCATGACTCCGTCACTCTACAGGACACCCACAGATCACATGTACTGGAGGACGTCTCATCATGGTGGCCTCCATAGCTGTATACACAGCGCTCATTGAGAAGGCATCAACGTCAGTCATCCTCTCTGCTAGTCCAGATGCCATGGCCTGTTGGGTTCCAAGCTTCACTCTACACTGGGTTTGGAGATTTCAGCCCTGGTAACTCCTGCCAGACAGCTCCGCTACATCCATGTTTGCCAAGCCCGTATGGTTGTATGGTGGAGATAGTAGTAGAGGTGACAGTGGTGCTGGTAGTATTGGTGATAGTGGTGCTGGTAGTATTGGTGATAGTGGTGCTAGTACTATTGGTGATAGTGGTGCTGGTAGTAATGGTAGTGGTGCTGGTACTGTTGGTGATAGTGGTGCTGGTAGTAATGATAGTGGTGCTGGTACTATTGGTGATAGTGGTGCTGGTAGTAATGGTAGTGGTGCTGGTACTATTGGTGATAGTGGTGCTGGTACTATTGGTGATAGTGGTGCTGGTAGTAATGGTAGTGGTGCAGGTACTATTGGTGATAGTGGTGCTGGTAGTAATGGTAGTGGTGCTGGTACTATTGGTGATAGTGGTGCCAGTAGTAATGGTAGTGGTGCTGGTAGTATTGGTGATAGTGGTGCTGGTAGTAATGGTAGTGGTGCTGGTACTGTTGGTGATAGTGGTATTGGTAGTATTGGTGACAGTGGTGCCAGTAGTAATGGTAGTGGTGCTGGTACTGTTGGTGATAGTGGTATTGGTAGTATTGGTGACAGTGGTGCCAGTAGTAATGGTAGTGGTGCTGGTACTATTGGTGATAGTGGTGTTGGTAGTAATGGTAGTGGTGCTGGTACTATTGGTGACAGTGGTGCTGGTAGTATTGGTGATAGTGGTGCTGGTACTAATGGTAGTGGTGCTGGTACTATTGGTGACAGTGGTGCTGGTACTATTGGTGATAGTGGTGCCAGTAGTAATGGTAGGGGTGCAGGTACTATTGGTGATAGTGGTATTGGTAGTATTGGTGCCAGTAGTAATGATAGTGGTGCTGGTAGTAATGATAGTGGTGCTGGTAGTAATGATAGTGGTGCTGGTAGTAATGATAGTGGTGCTGGTACTATTGGTGATAGTGGTGCTGGTAGTAATGGTAGTGGTGCTGGTACTATTGGTGATAGTGGTGCTGGTAGTAATGGTAGTGGTGCTGGTACTATTGGTGATAGTGGTGCTGGTACTATTGGTGATAGTGGTGCTGGTAGTAATGGTAGTGGTGCTGGTACTGTTGGTGATAGTGGTATTGGTAGTATTGGTGACAGTGGTGCCAGTAGTAATGGTAGTGGTGCTGGTACTATTGGTGATAGTGGTGCCAGTAGTAATGGTAGTGGTGCTGGTACTATTGGTGATAGTGGTGCCGGTAGTAATGGTAGTGGTGCTGGTACTATTGGTGATAGTGGTGCTGGTAGTAATGGTAGTGGTGGTGGTACTGTTGGTGATAGTGGTGCTGGTACTATTGGTGATAGTGGTGCTGGTACTATTGGTGATAGTGGTGCCAGTAGTAATGGTAGGGGTGCAGGTACTATTGGTGATAGTGGTATTGGTAGTATTGGTGCCAGTAGTAATGATAGTGGTGCTGGTAGTAATGATAGTGGTGCTGGTAGTAATGGTAGTGGTGCTGGTACTATTGGTGATAGTGGTGCTGGTAGTAATGGTAGTGGTGCGGTACTGTTGGTGATAGTGGTGCTGGTACTATTGGTGATAGTGGTGCCAGTAGTAATGGTAGTGGTGCTGGTACTATTGGTGATAGTGGTGCTGGTAGTAATGGTAGTGGTGCTGGTACTATTGGTGATAGTAGTGCTGGTACTATTGGTGATAGTGGTGCTGGTAGTAATGGTAGTGGTGCTGGTACTATTGGTGATAGTGGTGCTGGTAGTATTGGTGCCAGTAGTAATGATAGTGGTGCTGGTAGTAATGATAGTGGTGCTGGTAGTAATGGTAGTGGTGCTGGTACTATTGGTGATAGTGGTGCTGGGAGTAATGGTAGTGGTGCTGGTACTGTTGGTGATAGTGGTGCTGGTACTATTGGTGATAGTGGTGCTGGTACTATTGGTGATAGTGGTGCCAGTAGTAATGGTAGGGGTGCAGGTACTATTGGTGATAGTGGTATTGGTAGTATTGGTGCCAGTAGTAATGATAGTGGTGCTGGTAGTAATGATAGTGGTGCTGGTAGTAATGGTAGTGGTGCTGGTACTATTGGTGATAGTGGTGCTGGTAGTAATGGTAGTGATGCTGGTACTATTGGTGATAGTGGTGCTGGTACTATTGGTGATAGTGGTGCCAGTAGTAATGGTAGTGGTGCTGGTACTATTGGTGATAGTGGTGCCAGTAGTAATGGTATTGGTGCTGGTACTATTGTTGATAGTGGTGCCAGTAGTAATGGTAGGGGTGCAGGTACTATTGGTGATAGTGGTATTGGTAGTATTGGTGATAGTGGTGCCAGTAGTAATGGTAGTGGTGCTGGTACTATTGGTGATAGTGGTGCTGGTAGTAATGGTAGTGGTGCTGGTACTGTTGGTTATAGTGGTGCTGGTAGTAATGGTAGTGGTGCTGGTACTATTGGTGATAGTGGTGCTGGTACTATTGGTGACAGTGGTGCTGGTACTATTGGTGATATTGGTGCCAGTAGTAATGGTAGGGGTGCAGGTACTATTGGTGATAGTGGTATTGGTAGTATTGGTGCCAGTAGTAATGATAGTGGTGCTGGTAGTAATGATAGTGGTGCTGGTAGTAATGATAGTGGTGCTGGTAGTAATGATAGTGGTGCTGGTACTATTGGTGATAGTGGTGCTGGTAGTAATGGTAGTGGTGCTGGTACTATTGGTGATAGTGGTGCTGGTAGTAATGGTAGTGGTGCTGGTACTATTGGTGATAGTGGTGCTGGTACTATTGGTGATAGTGGTGCTGGTAGTAATGGTAGTGGTGCTGGTACTGTTGGTGATAGTGGTATTGGTAGTATTGGTGACAGTGGTGCCAGTAGTAATGGTAGTGGTGCTGGTACTATTGGTGATAGTGGTGCCAGTAGTAATGGTAGTGGTGCTGGTACTATTGGTGATAGTGGTGCCGGTAGTAATGGTAGTGGTGCTGGTACTATTGGTGATAGTGGTGCTGGTAGTAATGGTAGTGGTGGTGGTACTGTTGGTGATAGTGGTGCTGGTACTATTGGTGATAGTGGTGCTGGTACTATTGGTGATAGTGGTGCCAGTAGTAATGGTAGGGGTGCAGGTACTATTGGTGATAGTGGTATTGGTAGTATTGGTGCCAGTAGTAATGATAGTGGTGCTGGTAGTAATGATAGTGGTGCTGGTAGTAATGGTAGTGGTGCTGGTACTATTGGTGATAGTGGTGCTGGTAGTAATGGTAGTGGTGCTGGTACTGTTGGTGATAGTGGTGCTGGTACTATTGGTGATAGTGGTGCCAGTAGTAATGGTAGTGGTGCTGGTACTATTGGTGATAGTGGTGCTGGTAGTAATGGTAGTGGTGCTGGTACTATTGGTGATAGTAGTGCTGGTACTATTGGTGATAGTGGTGCTGGTAGTAATGGTAGTGGTGCTGGTACTATTGGTGATAGTGGTGCTGGTAGTATTGGTGCCAGTAGTAATGATAGTGGTGCTGGTAGTAATGATAGTGGTGCTGGTAGTAATGGTAGTGGTGCTGGTACTATTGGTGATAGTGGTGCTGGGAGTAATGGTAGTGGTGCTGGTACTGTTGGTGATAGTGGTGCTGGTACTATTGGTGATAGTGGTGCTGGTACTATTGGTGATAGTGGTGCCAGTAGTAATGGTAGGGGTGCAGGTACTATTGGTGATAGTGGTATTGGTAGTATTGGTGCCAGTAGTAATGATAGTGGTGCTGGTAGTAATGATAGTGGTGCTGGTAGTAATGGTAGTGGTGCTGGTACTATTGGTGATAGTGGTGCTGGTAGTAATGGTAGTGATGCTGGTACTATTGGTGATAGTGGTGCTGGTACTATTGGTGATAGTGGTGCCAGTAGTAATGGTAGTGGTGCTGGTACTATTGGTGATAGTGGTGCCAGTAGTAATGGTATTGGTGCTGGTACTATTGTTGATAGTGGTGCCAGTAGTAATGGTAGGGGTGCAGGTACTATTGGTGATAGTGGTATTGGTAGTATTGGTGATAGTGGTGCCAGTAGTAATGGTAGTGGTGCTGGTACTATTGGTGATAGTGGTGCTGGTAGTAATGGTAGTGGTGCTGGTACTGTTGGTTATAGTGGTGCTGGTAGTAATGGTAGTGGTGCTGGTACTATTGGTGATAGTGGTGCTGGTACTATTGGTGACAGTGGTGCTGGTACTATTGGTGATATTGGTGCCAGTAGTAATGGTAGGGGTGCAGGTACTATTGGTGATAGTGGTATTGGTAGTATTGGTGCCAGTAGTTATGATAGTGGTGCTGGTAGTAATGATAGTGGTGCTGGTAGTAATGGTAGTGGTGCTGGTACAATTGGTGATAGTGGTGCTGGTAGTATTGGTGCCAGTAGTAATGATAGTGGTGCTGGTAGTAATGATAGTGGTGCTGGTAGTAATGGTAGTGGTGCTGGTACTGTTGGTGATAGTGGTGCTGGTACTATTGGTGATAGTGGTGCTGGTACTATTGGTGATAGTGGTGCTGGTACTATTGGTGATAGTGGTGCCAGTAGTAATGGTAGGGGTGCAGGTACTATTGGTGATAGTGGTATTGGTAGTATTGGTGCCAGTAGTAATGATAGTGGTGCTGGTAGTAATGATAGTGGTGCTGGTAGTAATGGTAGTGGTGCTGGTACTATTGGTGATAGTGGTGCTGGTAGTAATGGTAGTGGTGCTGGTACTATTGGTGATAGTGGTGCCAGTAGTAATGGTAGTGGTGCTGGTACTATTGGTGATAGTGGTGCTGGTAGTAATGGTAGTGGTGCTGGTACTATTGGTGATAGTGGTGCTGGTACTATTGGTGATAGTGGTGCTGGTAGTAATGGTAGTGGTGCTGGTACTATTGGTGATAGTGGTGCTGGTAGTATTGGTGCCAGTAGTAATGATAGTGGTGCTGGTAGTAATGATAGTGGTGCTGGTAGTAATGGTAGTGGTGCTGGTACTATTGGTGATAGTGGTGCTGGTAGTAATGGTAGTGGTGCTGGTACTGTTGGTGATAGTGGTGCTGGTACTATTGGTGATAGTGGTGCTGGTACTATTGGTGATAGTGGTGCCAGTAGTAATGGTAGGGGTGCAGGTACTATTGGTGATAGTGGTATTGGTAGAATTGGTGCCAGTAGTAATGATAGTGGTGCTGGTAGTAATGATAGTGGTGCTGGTAGTAATGGTAGTGGTGCTGGTACTATTGGTGATAGTGGTGCTGGTAGTAATGGTAGTGGTGCTGGTACTATTGGTGATAGTGGTGCTGGTACTATTGGTGATAGTGGTGCCAGTAGTAATGGTAGTGGTGCTGGTACTATTGGTGATAGTGGTGCCAGTAGTAATGGTAGTGGAGCTGGTACTATTGGTGATAGTGGTGCCAGTAGTAATGGTAGGGGTGCAGGTACTATTGGTGATAGTGGTATTGGTAGTATTGGTGATAGTGGTGCCAGTAGTAATGGTAGTGGTGCTGGTACTATTGGTGATAGTGGTGCTGGTAGTAATGGTAGTGGTGCTGGTACTGTTGGTTATAGTGGTGCTGGTAGTAATGGTAGTGGTGCTGGTACTATTGGTGATAGTGGTGCTGGTAGTATTGGTGATAGTGGTGCTGGTACTAATGGTAGTGGTGCTGGTACTATTGGTGACAGTGGTGCTGGTACTATTGGTGATATTGGTGCCAGTAGTAATGGTAGGGGTGCAGGTACTATTGGTGATAGTGGTATTGGTAGCATTGGTGCCAGTAGTAATGATAGTGGTGCTGGTAGTAATGATAGTGGTGCTGGTAGTAATGGTAGTGGTGCTGGTACTATTGGTGATAGTGGTGCTGGTAGTATTGGTGCCAGTAGTAATGATAGTGGTGCTGGTAGTAATGATAGTGGTGCTGGTAGTAATGGTAGTGGTGCTGGTACTGTTGGTGATAGTGGTGCTGGTACTATTGGTGATAGTGGTGCTGGTACTATTGGTGATAGTGGTGCCAGTAGTAATGGTAGGGGTGCAGGTACTATTGGTGATAGTGGTATTGGTAGTATTGGTGCCAGGCGTAATGATAGTGGTGCTGGTAGTAATGATAGTGGTGCTGGTAGTAATGGTAGTGGTGCTGGTACTATTGGTGATAGTGGTGCTGGTAGTAATGGTAGTGGTGCTGGTACTATTGGTGACAGTGGTGCTGGTACTATTGGTGATAGTGGTGCCAGTAGTAATGGTAGGGGTGCAGGTACTATTGGTGATAGTGGTATTGGTAGTATTGGTGCCAGTAGTAATGATAGTGGTGCTGGTAGTAATGATAGTGGTGCTGGTAGTAATGGTAGTGGTGCTGGTACTATTGGTGATAGTGGTGCTGGTAGTAATGGTAGTGGTGGTGGTACTGTTGGTGATAGTGGTGCTGGTACTATTGGTGATAGTGGTGCTGGTACTATTGGTGATAGTGGTGCCAGTAGTAATGGTAGGGGTGCAGGTACTATTGGTGATAGTGGTATTGGTAGTATTGCTGCCAGTAGTAATGATAGTGGTACTGGTAGTAATGATAGTGGTGCTGGTAGTAATGGTAGTGGTGCTGGTACTATTGGTGATAGTGGTGCCAGTAGTAATGGTAGTGGTGCTGGTACTATTGGTGATAGTGGTGCTGGTAGTAATGGTAGTGGTGCTGGTACTGTTGGTGATAGTGGTGCTGGTACTATTGGTGATAGTGGTGCCAGTAGTAATGGTAGTGGTGCTGGTACTATTCGTGATAGTGGTGCTGGTAGTAATGGTAGTGGTGCTGGTACTATTGGTGATAGTGGTGCTGGTAGTATTGGTGCCATTAGTAATGATAGTGGTGCTGGTAGTAATGATAGTGGTGCTGGTAGTAATGGTAGTGGTGCTGGTACTGTTGGTGATAGTGGTGCTGGTACTATTGGTGATAGTGGTGCTGGTACTATTGGTGATAGTGGTGCCAGTAGTAATGGTAGGGGTGCAGGTACTATTGGTGATAGTGGTATTGGTAGTATTGGTGCCAGGCGTAATGATAGTGGTGCTGGTAGTAATGATAGTGGTGCTGGTAGTAATGGTAGTGGTGCTGGTACTATTGGTGATAGTGGTGCTGGTAGTAATGGTAGTGGTGCTGGTACTATTGGTGACAGTGGTGCTGGTACTATTGGTGATAGTGGTGCCAGTAGTAATGGTAGGGGTGCAGGTACTATTGGTGATAGTGGTATTGGTAGTATTGGTGCCAGTAGTAATGATAGTGGTGCTGGTAGTAATGATAGTGGTGCTGGTAGTAATGGTAGTGGTGCTGGTACTATTGGTGATAGTGGTGCTGGTAGTAATGGTAGTGGTGGTGGTACTGTTGGTGATAGTGGTGCTGGTACTATTGGTGATAGTGGTGCTGGTACTATTGGTGATAGTGGTGCCAGTAGTAATGGTAGGGGTGCAGGTACTATTGGTGATAGTGGTATTGGTAGTATTGGTGCCAGTAGTAATGATAGTGGTGCTGGTAGTAATGATAGTGGTGCTGGTAGTAATGGTAGTGGTGCTGGTACTATTGGTGATAGTGGTGCCAGTAGTAATGGTAGTGGTGCTGGTACTATTGGTGATAGTGGTGCTGGTAGTAATGGTAGTGGTGCTGGTACTGTTGGTGATAGTGGTGCTGGTACTATTGGTGATAGTGGTGCCAGTAGTAATGGTAGTGGTGCTGGTACTATTCGTGATAGTGGTGCTGGTAGTAATGGTAGTGGTGCTGGTACTATTGGTGATAGTGGTGCTGGTACTATTGGTGATAATGGTGCTGGTAGTAATGGTAGTGGTGCTGGTACTATTGGTGATAGTGGTGCTGGTAGTATTGGTGCCAGTAGTAATGATAGTGGTGCTGGTAGTAATGGTAGTGGTGCTGGTACTGTTGGTGATAGTGGTGCTGGTACTATTGGTGATAGTGGTGCTGGTACTATTGGTGATAGTGGTGCCAGTAGTAATGGTAGGGGTGCAGGTACTATTGGTGATAGTGGTATTGGTAGTATTGGTGCCAGTAGTAATGATAGTGGTGCTGGTAGTAATGATAGTGGTGCTGGTAGTAATGGTAGTGGTGCTGGTACTATTGGTGATAGTGGTGCTGGTAGTAATGGTAGTGGTGCTGGTACTGTTGGTGATAGTGGTGCTGGTACTATTGGTGATAGTGGTGCCAGTAGTAATGGTAGTGGTGCTGGTACTATTGGTGATAGTGGTGCTGGTAGTAATGGTAGTGGTGCTGGTACTATTGGTGATAGTGGTGCTGGTACTATTGGTGATAGTGGTGCTGGTAGTAATGGTAGTGGTGCTGGTACTATTGGTGATAGTGGTGCTGGTACTATTGGTGATAGTGGTGCCAGTAGTAATGGTAGTGGTGCTGGTACTATTGGTGATAGTGGTGCCAGTAGTAATGGTAGGGGTGCAGGTACTATTGGTGATAGTGGTATTGGTAGTATTGGTGATAGTGGTGCCAGTAGTAATGGTAGTGGTGCTGGTACTATTGGTGATAGTGGTGCTGGTAGTAATGGTAGTGGTGCTGGTACTGTTGGTTATAGTGGTGCTGGTAGTAATGGTAGTGGTGCTGGTACTATTGGTGATAGTGGTGCTGGTAGTATTGGTGATAGTGGTGCTGGTACTAATGGTAGTGGTGCTGGTACTATTGGTGACAGTGGTGCTGGTACTATTGGTGATATTGGTGCCAGTAGTAATGGTAGGGGTGCAGGTACTATTGGTGATAGTGGTATTGGTAGTATTGGTGCCAGTAGTAATGATAGTGGTGCTGGTAGTAATGATAGTGGTGCTGGTAGTAATGGTAGTGGTGCTGGTACTATTGGTGATAGTGGTGCTGGTAGTATTGGTGCCAGTAGTAATGATAGTGGTGCTGGTAGTAATGATAGTGGTGCTGGTAGTAATGGTAGTGGTGCTGGTACTATTGGTGATAGTGGTGCTGGTACTATTGGTGATAGTGGTGCCAGTAGTAATGGTAGGGGTGCAGGTACTATTGGTGATAGTGGTATTGGTAGTATTGGTGCCAGTAGTAATGATAGTGGTGCTGGTACTAATGATAGTGGTGCTGGTAGTAATGGTAGTGGTGCTGGTACTATTGGTGATAGTGGTGCTGGTAGTAAAGGTAGTGGTGCTGGTACTGTTGGTGATAGTGGTGCTGGTACTATTGGTGATAGTGGTGCTGGTACTATTGGTGATAGTGGTGCCAGTAGTAATGGTAGGGGTGCAGGTACTATTGGTGATAGTGGTATTGGTAGTATTGGTGCCAGGCGTAATGATAGTGGTGCTGGTAGTAATGATAGTGGTGCTGGTAGTAATGGTAGTGGTTCTGGTACTATTGGTGATAGTGGTGCTGGTAGTAATGGTAGTGGTGCTGGTACTGTTGGTGATAGTGGTGCTGGTACTATTGGTGATAGTGGTGCCAGTAGTAATGGTAGTGGTGCTGGTACTATTGGTGATAGTGGTGCTGGTAGTAATGGTAGTGGTGCTGGTACTATTGGTGATAGTGGTGCTGGTACTATTGGTGATAGTGGTGCTGGTAGTAATGGTAGTGGTGCTGGTACTATTGGTGATAGTGGTGCTGGTACTATTGGTGATAGTGGTGCCAGTAGTAATGGTAGTGGTGCTGGTACTATTGGTGATAGTGGTGCTGGTAGTAATGATAGTGGTGCTGGTAGTAATGGTAGTGGTGCTGGTACTATTGGTGATAGTGGTGCTGGTAGTAATGGTAGTGGTGCTGGTACTATTGGTGATAGTGGTGCTGGTACTATTGGTGATAGTGGTGCCAGTAGTAATGGTAGGGGTGCAGGTACTATTGGTGATAGTGGTATTGGTAGTATTGGTGCCAGTAGTAATGATAGTGGTGCTGGTAGTAATGATAGTGGTGCTGGTAGTAATGGTAGTGGTGCTGGTACTATTGGTGATAGTGGTGCTGGTAGTAATGGTAGTGGTGCTGGTACTGTTGGTGATAGTGGTGCTGGTACTATTGGTGATAGTGGTGCCAGTAGTAATGGTAGTGGTGCTGGTACTATTGGTGATAGTGGTGCTGGTAGTAATGGTAGTGGTGCTGGTACTATTGGTGATAGTGGTGCTGGTACTATTGGTGATAGTGGTGCTGGTAGTAATGGTAGTGGTGCTGGTACTATTGGTGATAGTGGTGCTGGTACTATTGGTGATAGTGGTGCCAGTAGTAATGGTAGTGGTGCTGGTACTATTGGTGATAGTGGTGCCAGTAGTAATGGTAGGGGTGCAGGTACTATTGGTGATAGTGGTATTGGTAGTATTGGTGATAGTGGTGCCAGTAGTAATGGTAGTGGTGCTGGTACTATTGGTGATAGTGGTGCTGGTAGTAATGGTAGTGGTGCTGGTACTGTTGGTTATAGTGGTGCTGGTAGTAATGGTAGTGGTGCTGGTACTATTGGTGATAGTGGTGCTGGTAGTATTGGTGATAGTGGTGCTGGTACTAATGGTAGTGGTGCTGGTACTATTGGTGACAGTGGTGCTGGTACTATTGGTGATATTGGTGCCAGTAGTAATGGTAGGGGTGCAGGTACTATTGGTGATAGTGGTATTGGTAGTATTGGTGCCAGTAGTAATGATAGTGGTGCTGGTAGTAATGATAGTGGTGCTGGTAGTAATGGTAGTGGTGCTGGTACTATTGGTGATAGTGATGCTGGTAGTATTGTTGCCAGTAGTAATGATAGTGGTGCTGGTAGTAATGATAGTGGTGCTGGTAGTAATGGTAGTGGTGCTGGTACTATTGGTGATAGTGGTGCTGGTACTATTGGTGATAGTGGTGCCAGTAGTAATGGTAGGGGTGCAGGTACTATTGGTGATAGTGGTATTGGTAGTATTGGTGCCAGTAGTAATGATAGTGGTGCTGGTAGTAATGATAGTGGTGCTGGTAGTAATGGTAGTGGTGCTGGTACTATTGGTGATAGTGGTGCTGGTAGTAATGGTAGTGGTGCTGGTACTGTTGGTGATAGTGGTGCTGGTACTATTGGTGATAGTGGTGCTGGTACTATTGGTGATAGTGGTGCCAGTAGTAATGGTAGGGGTGCAGGTACTATTGGTGATAGTGGTATTGGTAGTATTGGTGCCAGGCGTAATGATAGTGGTGCTGGTAGTAATGATAGTGGTGCTGGTAGTAATGGTAGTGGTTCTGGTACTATTGGTGATAGTGGTGCTGGTAGTAATGGTAGTGGTGCTGGTACTGTTGGTGATAGTGGTGCTGGTACTAGTGGTGATAGTGGTGCTGGTAGTAATGGTAGTGGTGCTGGTACTATTGGTGATAGTGGTGCTGGTAGTAATGGTAGTGGTGCTGGTACTATTGGTGATAGTGGTGCTGGTACTATTGGTGATAGTGGTGCCGGTAGTAATGGTAGGGGTGCTGGTACTATTGGTGATAGTGGTATTGGTAGTATTGGTGCCAGTAGTAATGATAGTGGTGCTGGTAGTAATGATAGTGGTGCTGGTAGTAATGGTAGTGGTGCTGGTACTATTGGTGATAGTGGTGCTGGTAGTAATGGTAGTGGTGGTGGTACTGTTGGTGGTAGTGGTGCTGGTACTATTGGTGATAGTGGTGCTGGTACTATTGGTGATAGTGGTGCCAGTAGTAATGGTAGGGGTGCAGGTACTATTGGTGATAGTGGTATTGGTAGTATTGGTGCCAGTAGTAATGATAGTGGTGCTGGTAGTAATGATAGTGGTGCTGGTAGTAATGGTAGTGGTGCTGGTACTATTGGTGATAGTGGTGCCGGTAGTAATGGTAGTGGTGCTGGTACTATTGGTGATAGTGGTGCTGGTAGTAATGGTAGTGGTGCTGGTACTGTTGGTGATAGTGGTGCTGGTACTATTGGTGATAGTGGTGCCAGTAGTAATGGTAGTGGTGCTGGTACTATTGGTGATAGTGGTGCTGGTAGTAATGGTAGTGGTGCTGGTACTATTGGTGATAGTGGTGCTGGTACTATTGGTGATAGTGGTGCTGGTAGTAATGGTAGTGGTGCTGGTACTATTGGTGATAGTGGTGCTGGTAGTATTGGTGCCAGTAGTAATGATAGTGGTGCTGGTAGTAATGGTAGTGGTGCTGGTAGTGTTGGTGATAGTGGTGCTGGTACTATTGGTGATAGTGGTGCTGGTACTATTGGTGATAGTGGTGCCAGTAGTAATGGTAGGGGTGCAGGTACTATTGGTGATAGTGGTATTGGTAGTATTGGTGCCAGTAGTAATGATAGTGGTGCTGGTAGTAATGATAGTGGTGCTGGTAGTAATGGTAGTGGTGCTGGTACTATTGGTGATAGTGGTGCTGGTAGTAATGGTAGTGGTGCTGGTACTGTTGGTGATAGTGGTGCTGGTACTATTGGTGATAGTGGTGCCAGTAGTAATGGTAGTGGTGCTGGTACTATTGGTGATAGTGGTGCTGGTAGTAATGGTAGTGGTGCTGGTACTATTGGTGATAGTGGTGCTGGTACTATTGGTGATAGTGGTGCTGGTAGTAATGGTAGTGGTGCTGGTACTATTGGTGATAGTGGTGCTGGTACTATTGGTGATAGTGGTGCCAGTAGTAATGGTAGTGGTGCTGGTACTATTGGTGATAGTGGTGCCAGTAGTAATGGTAGGGGTGCAGGTACTATTGGTGATAGTGGTACTGGTAGTATTGGTGATAGTGGTGCCAGTAGTAATGGTAGTGGTGCTGGTACTATTGGTGATAGTGGTGCTGGTAGTAATGGTAGTGGTGCTGGTACTGTTGGTGATAGTGGTGCTGGTAGTAATGGTAGTGGTGCTGGTACTATTGGTGATAGTGGTGCTGGTAGTATTGGTGATAGTGGTGCTGGTACTAATGGTAGTGGTGCTGGTACTATTGGTGACAGTGGTGCTGGTACTATTGGTGATAGTGGTGCCAGTAGTAATGGTAGGGGTGCAGGTACTATTGGTGATAGTGGTATTGGTAGTATTGGTGCCAGTAGTAATGATAGTGGTGCTGGTAGTAATGATAGTGGTGCTGGTAGTAATGGTAGTGGTGCTGGTACTATTGGTGATAGTGGTGCTGGTAGTATTGGTGCCAGTAGTAATGATAGTGGTGCTGGTAGTAATGATAGTGGTGCTGGTAGTAATGGTAGTGGTGCTGGTACTATTGGTGATAGTGGTGCTGGTACTATTGGTGATAGTGGTGCCAGTAGTAATGGTAGGGGTGCAGGTACTATTGGTGATAGTGGTATTGGTAGTATTGGTGCCAGTAGTAATGATAGTGGTGCTGGTACTAATGATAGTGGTGCTGGTAGTAATGGTAGTGGTGCTGGTACTATTGGTGATAGTGGTGCTGGTAGTAATAGGTAGTGGTGCTGGTACTGTTGGTGATAGTGGTGCTGGTACTATTGGTGATAGTGGTGCTGGTACTATTGGTGATAGTGGTGCCAGTAGTAATGGTAGGGGTGCAGGTACTATTGGTGATAGTGGTATTGGTAGTATTGGTGCCAGAGTAATGATAGTGGTGCTGGTAGTAATGATAGTGGTGCTGGTAGTAATGGTAGTGGTGCTGGTACTATTGGTGATAGTGGTGCTGGTAGTAATGGTAGTGGTGCTGGTACTGTTGGTGATAGTGGTGCTGGTACTATTGGTGATAGTGGTGCCAGTAGTAATGGTAGTGGTGCTGGTACTATTGGTGATAGTGGTGCTGGTAGTAATGGTAGTGGTGCTGGTACTATTGGTGATAGTGGTGCTGGTACTATTGGTGATAGTGGTGCTGGTAGTAATGGTAGTGGTGCTGGTACTATTGGTGATAGTGGTGCTGGTACTATTGGTGATAGTGGTGCCAGTAGTAATGGTAGTGGTGCTGGTAGTATGGTGATAGTGGTGCTGGTAGTAATGGTAGTGGTGCTGGTACTATTGGTGTAGTGGTGCTGGTACTAGTGGTAGTGGTGCTGGTACTGTGGTGGTAGTGGTGCTGGTACTATTGGTGATAGTGGTGCTGGTACTATTGGTGATAGTGGTGCCAGTAGTAATGGTAGGGGTGCAGGTACTATTGGTGATAGTGGTATTGGTAGTATTGGTGCCAGTAGTAATGATAGTGGTGCTGGTAGTAATGATAGTGGTGCTGGTAGTAATGGTAGTGGTGCTGGTACTATTGGTGATAGTGGTGCTGGTAGTAATGGTAGTGGTGCTGGTGCTATTGGTGATAGTGGTGCCAGTAGTAATGGTAGTGGTGCTGGTACTATTGGTGATAGTGGTGCTGGTAGTAATGGTAGTGGTGCTGGTACTATTGGTGATAGTGGTGCTGGTACTATTGGTGATAGTGGTGCTGGTAGTAATGGTAGTGGTGCTGGTACTATTGGTGATAGTGGTGCTGGTACTATTGGTGATAGTGGTGCCAGTAGTAATGGTAGTGGTGCTGGTACTATTGGTGATAGTGGTGCCAGTAGTAATGGTAGGGGTGCAGGTACTATTGGTGATAGTGGTATTGGTAGTATTGGTGATAGTGGTGCCAGTAGTAATGGTAGTGGTGCTGGTACTATTGGTGATAGTGGTGCTGGTAGTAATGGTAGTGGTGCTGGTACTGTTGGTTATAGTGGTGCTGGTAGTAATGGTAGTGGTGCTGGTACTATTGGTGATAGTGGTGCTGGTAGTATTGGTGATAGTGGTGCTGGTACTAATGGTAGTGGTGCTGGTACTATTGGTGACAGTGGTGCTGGTACTATTGGTGATTTTGGTGCCAGTAGTAATGGTAGGGGTGCAGGTACTATTGGTGATAGTGGTATTGGTAGTATTGGTGCCAGTAGTAATGATAGTGGTGCTGGTAGTAATGATAGTGGTGCTGGTAGTAATGGTAGTGGTGCTGGTACTATTGGTGATAGTGGTGCTGGTACTATTGGTGATAGTGGTGCCAGTAGTAATGGTAGGGGTGCAGGTACTATTGGTGATAGTGGTATTGGTAGTATTGGTGCCAGTAGTAATGATAGTGGTGCTGGTAGTAATGGTAGTGGTGCTGGTAGTAATGGTAGTGGTGCTGGTACTATTGGTGATAGTGGTGCTGGTAGTAATGGTAGTGGTGCTGGTACTGTTGGTGATAGTGGTGCTGGTACTATTGGTGATAGTGGTGCTGGTACTATTGGTGATAGTGGTGCCAGTAGTAATGGTAGGGGTGCAGGTACTATTGGTGATAGTGGTATTGGTAGTATTGGTGCCAGGCGTAATGATAGTGGTGCTGGTAGTAATGATAGTGGTGCTGGTAGTAATGGTAGTGGTTCTGGTACTATTGGTGATAGTGGTGCTGGTAGTAATGGTAGTGGTGCTGGTACTGTTGGTGATAGTGGTGCTGGTACTATTGGTGATAGTGGTGCCAGTAGTAATGGTAGTGGTGCTGGTACTATTGGTGATAGTGGTGCTGGTAGTAATGGTAGTGGTGCTGGTACTATTGGTGATAGTGGTGCTGGTACTATTGGTGATAGTGGTGCTGGTAGTAATGGTAGTGGTGCTGGTACTATTGGTGATAGTGGTGCTGGTACTATTGGTGATAGTGGTGCCAGTAGTAATGGTAGTGGTGCTGGTACTATTGGTGATAGTGGTGCTGGTAGTAATGGTAGTGGTGCTGGTACTATTGGTGTAGTGGTGCTGGTAGTATTGGTGATAGTGGTGCTGGTAGTAATGGTAGTGGTGCTGGTACTATTGGTGATAGTGGTGCTGGTACTATTGGTGATAGTGGTGCCAGTAGTAATGGTAGGGGTGCAGGTACTATTGGTGATAGTGGTATTGGTAGTATTGGTGCCAGTAGTAATGATAGTGGTGCTGGTAGTAATGATAGTGGTGCTGGTAGTAATGGTAGTGGTGCTGGTACTATTGGTGATAGTGGTGCTGGTAGTAATGGTAGTGGTGCTGGTACTGTTGGTGATAGTGGTGCTGGTACTATTGGTGATAGTGGTGCCAGTAGTAATGGTAGTGGTGCTGGTACTATTGGTGATAGTGGTGCTGGTAGTAATGGTAGTGGTGCTGGTACTATTGGTGATAGTGGTGCTGGTACTATTGGTGATAGTGGTGCTGGTAGTAATGGTAGTGGTGCTGGTACTATTGGTGATAGTGGTGCTGGTACTATTGGTGATAGTGGTGCCAGTAGTAATGGTAGTGGTGCTGGTACTATTGGTGATAGTGGTGCCAGTAGTAATGGTAGGGGTGCAGGTACTGTTGGTGATAGTGGTATTGGTAGTATTGGTGATAGTGGTGCCAGTAGTAATGGTAGTGGTGCTGGTACTATTGGTGATAGTGGTGCTGGTAGTAATGGTAGTGGTGCTGGTACTGTTGGTGATAGTGGTGCTGGTAGTAATGGTAGTGGTGCTGGTACTATTGGTGATAGTGGTGCTGGTAGTATTGGTGATAGTGGTGCTGGTAGTAATGGTAGTGGTGCTGGTACTATTGGTGATAGTGGTGCTGGTACTATTGGTGATAGTGGTGCCAGTAGTAATGGTAGGGGTGCAGGTACTATTGGTGATAGTGGTATTGGTAGTATTGGTGCCAGTAGTAATGATAGTGGTGCTGGTAGTAATGATAGTGGTGCTGGTAGTAATGGTAGTGGTGCTGGTACTATTGGTGATAGTGGTGCTGGTAGTATGGTCAGGGTAGGGTCTGGTGATAGTGGTGCCGGTAGTAATGGTAGTGGTGCTGGTACTATTGGTGATAGTGGTGCTGGTAGTAATGGTAGTGGTGCTGGTACTGTTAGGGGTGAGGACGATTGGAAGTGGATTGGTAGCAGTGGTGCCAGTAGTAATGGTAGTGGTGCTGGCTATTGGTGATAGTGGTGCCAGTAGTAATGGTAGTGGTGCTGGTACTATTGGTGATAGTGGTGCTGGTAGTAATGGTAGTGGTGCTGGTACTATTGGTGATAGTGGTGCTGGTACTATTGGTGATAGTGGTGCTGGTACTATTGGTGATAGTGGTGCCAGTAGTAATGGTAGGGGTGCTGGTACTATTGGTGATAGTGGTATTGGTAGTATTGGTGCCAGAGTAATGATAGTGGTGCTGGTAGTAATGGTAGTGGTGCTGGTAGTATTGGTGATAGTGGTGCTGGTACTATTGGTGACAGTGGTGCCGGTAGTAATGGTAGTGGTGCTGGTACTATTGGTGATAGTGGTGCCAGTAGTAATGGTAGTGGTGCTGGTACTGTTGGTGATAGTGGTGCTGGTAGTAATGGTAGTGGTGCTGGTACTATTGGTGATAGTGGTGCTGGTAATGGTAGTGGGCGTGCTGGTGATAGTGGTGCTGGTAGTAATGGTAGTGGTGCTGGTACTATTGGTGATAGTGGTACCGCCAGTAAATGGTAGTGGTGCTGGTACTATTGGTGATAGTGGTGCTGGTAGTAATGGTAGTGGTGCTGGTACTATTGGTGATAGTGGTGCTGGTAGTAATGGTAGTGGTGCTGGTACTATTGGTGATAGTGGTGCTGGTACTATTGGTGATAGTGGTGCTGGTAGTATTGGTGATAGTGGTGCCGTGGTAGTGGTGCTGGTACTGTTGGTGATAGTGGTGCTGGTAGTAATGGTAGTGGTGCTGGTGATAGTGGTGCTGGTAGTGGTGCTGGTACTTGGTGATAGTGGTGCTGGTAGTAATGGTAGTGGTGCTGGTACTATTGGTGATAGTGGTGCTGGTAGTAATGGTAGTGGTGCTGGTGGTAGTGGTAGTGGTGCTGGTAGTATTGGTGATAGTGGTGCTGGTAGTAATGGTAGTGGTGCTGGTACTATTGGTGATAGTGGTGCTGGTAGTAATGGTAGTGGTGCTGGTACTATTGGTGATAGTGGTGCTGGTACTATTGGTGATAGTGGTGCTGGTAGTAATGGTAGTGGTGCTGGTACTGTTGGTGATAGTGGTATTGGTAGTATTGGTGCCAGTAGTAGTGATAGTGGTGCTGGTAGTAATGATAGTGGTGCTGGTAGTAGTGGTAGTGGTGCTGGTACTATTGGTGATAGTGGTGCCAGTAGTAATGGTAGTGGTGCTGGTACTATTGGTGATAGTGGTGCTGGTAGTAGTAGTGGTAGTGGTGCTGGTACTATTGGTGATAGTGGTGCCAGTAGTAATGGTAGTGGTGCTGGTACTATTGGTGATAGTGGTGCGCAGGTGGTGGTGGTGCGGGGTGGTAGTATTGGTGATAGTGGTGCTGGTAGTAATGGTAGTGGTGCTGGTACTATTGGTGGTAGTGGTGCTGGTAGTAATGGTACAGTGGTGCAGTGGTGGTAGTGGTGCTGGTACTATTGGTGATAGTGGTGCCAGTAGTAATGGTAGTGGTGCTGATACTATTGGTGATAGTGGTGCCAGTAGTAATGGTAGTGGTGCTGGTACTGTTGGTGATAGTGGTGCTGGTACTATTGGTGACAGTGGTGCCAGTAGTAATGGTAGTGGTGCTGGTACTATTGGTGATAGTGGTGCCAGTAGTAATGGTAGTGGTGCTGGTAGTATTGGTGGGGGGAAGTGGTGCCAGTAGTAATGGTAGTGGTGCTGGTACTATTGGTGATAGTGGTGCGATAGTAATGGTAGTGGTGCTGGTACATTGGTGATAGTGGTGCTGGTACTATTGGTGATAGTGGTGCTTGTAGTAATGGTAGTGGTGCTGGTACTACTGGTGATAGTGGTGCTGGTAGTAATGGTAGTGGTGCTGGTAGTATTGGTGATAGTGGTGCTGGTAGTATTGGTGATAGTGGTGCGAGAAGGAGTGGGATGGTATAGTGGTGCTGGAGTAATGATAGTGGTGCTGGTACTGTTGGTGATAGTGGTGCTGGTAGTAATGGTAGTGGTGCTGGTACTATTGGTGATAGTGGTGCTGGTACTAATGATAGTGGTGCTGGTAATATTGGTGATAGTGGTGCTGGTAGTAATGGTAGTGGTGCTGGTACTATTGGTGATAGTGGTGCTGGTACTATTGGTGATAGTGGTGCTGGTACTAATGATAGTGGTGCTGGTACTGTGGCTGATAGTGGTGCTGGTAGTATTGGTAGTGGTGCTGGTACTGTTGGTGATAGCGGTGCTGGTACTATTGGTGATAGTGGTGCTGGTAGTAATGGTAGTGGTGCTGGTACTGTTGGTGATAGCGGTATTGGTAGTATTGGTGACAGTGGTGCCAGTAGTAATGGTAGTGGTGCTGGTATTATTGGTGATAGTGGTGCCAGTAGTAATAGTAGTGGTGCTGGTACTACTGGTGATAGTGGTGCTGGTAGTAGTGGTAGTGGTGCTGGTACTATTGGTGATAGTGGTGCAGGTGGTGGTGGTGCTGGTACTATTGGTGATAGTGGTGCCAGTAGTAATGGTAGTGGTGCTGGTACTATTGGTGATAGTGGTGCTGGTAGTAATGGTAGTGGTGCTGGTACTGTTGGTGATAGTGGTATTGGTAGTATGGGTGGCGGAGTGGTGCCAATAGTAATGGTAGTGGTGCTGGTACTATTGGTGATAGTGGTGCTGGTAGTAATTGTAATGGTGCTGGTACTATTGGTGATAGTGGTGCTGGTACTAATGGTAGTGGTGCTGGTACTATTGGTGATAGTGGTGCTGGTAGTAATGGTAGTGGTGCTGGTACTATTGGTGATAGTGGTGCCAGTAGTAATGGTAGTGGTGCTGGTACTATTGGTGATAGTGGTGCTGGTAGTAATTGTAATGGTGCTGGTACTATTGGTGATAGTGGTGCTGGTAGTAATGATAGTGGTGCTGGTACTATTGGTGATAGTGGTGCTGGTAGTAATGTTAGTGGTGCTGGTACTATTGGTGATAGTGGTGCTGGTAGTAATGATAGTGGTGCTGGTACTATTGGTGATAGTGGTGCTGGTAGTAATGGTAGTGGTGCTGGTACTGTTGGTGATAGTGGTGCTGGTACTATTGGTGATAGTGGTGCTGGCACTATTGGTGATAGTGGTGCTGGTACTATTGGTGATAGTGGTGCTGGTAGTAATTGCAATGGTGCTGGTACTATTGGTGATAGTGGTGCTGGTAGTAATGATAGTGGTGCTGGTACTATTGCTGATAGTGGTGCTGGTACTATTGGTGATAGTGGTGCTGGTAGTAATGATAGTGGTGCTGATACTATTGGTGATAGTGGTGCTGGTAGTAATGGTAGTGGTGCTGGTACTATTGGTGATAGTGGTGCTGGTACTATTGGTGATAGTGGTGCAGGTGGTGGTGCTGGTACTATTGGTGATAGTGGTGCCAGTCGTAATGGTAGTGGTGCTGGTACTATTGGTGATAGTGGTGCTGATAGTAATTGTAATGGTGCTGGTACTATTGGTGATAGTGGTGCTGGTAGTAATGGTAGTGGTGCTGGTACTATTGGTGATAGTGGTGCTGGTAGTAATGGTAGTGGTGCTGGTACTATTGGTGATAGTGGTGCCAGTAGTAATGGTAGTGGTGCTGGTACTATTGGTGATAGTGGTGCTGGTAGTAATTGTAATGGTGCTGGTGCTATTGGTGATAGTGGTGCTGGTAGTAATGATAGTAGTGCTGGTACTATTGGTGATAGTGGTGCTGGTAGTAATGGTAGTGGTGCTGGTACTATTGGTGATAGTGGTGCTGGTAGTAATGATAGTGGTGCTGGTACTATTGGTGATAGTGGTGCTGGTAGTAATGGTAGTGGTGCTGGTACTGTTGGTGATAGTGGTGCTGGTAGTATTGGTGACAGTGGTGCCAGTAGTAATGGTAGTGGTGCTGGTACTATTGGTGATAGTGGTGCTGGTAGTAATGGTAGTGGTGCTGGTAGTAATGGTAGTGGTGCTGGTAGTATTGGTGATAGTGGTGCTGGTACTATTGGTGACAGTGGTGCTGGTAGTAATGGTAGTGGTGCTGGTACTGTTGGTGATAGTGGTATTGGTAGTATTGGTGACAGTGGTGCCAGTAGTAATGATAGTGGTGCTGGTACTATTGGTGATAGTGGTACTGGTAGTAATTGTAATGGTGCTGGTACTATTGGTGATAGTGGTGCTGGTACTATTGGTGATAGTGGTGCTGGTAGTAATGGTAGTGGTGCTGGTACTATTGGTGATAGTGGTGCAGGTGGTGGTGGTGCTGGTACTATTGGTGATAGTGGTGCCAGTAGTAATGGTAGTGGTGCTGGTACTATTGGTGATAGTGGTGCTGGTAGTAATGGTAGTGGTGCTGGTACTGTTGGTGATAGTGGTATTGGTAGTATTGGTGGCAGTGGTGCCAATAGTAATGGTAGTGGTGCTGGTACTATTGGTGATAGTGGTGCTGGTAGTAATTGTAATGGTGCTGGTACTATTGGTGATAGTGGTGCTGGTACTAATGGTAGTGGTGCTGGTACTATTGGTGATAGTGGTGCTGGTAGTAATGGTAGTGGTGCTGGTACTATTGGTGATAGTGGTGCCAGTAGTAATGGTAGTGGTGTTGGTACTATTGGTGATAGTGGTGCTGGTAGTAATTGTAATGGTGCTGGTACTATTGGTGATAGTGGTGCTGGTACTAATGATAGTGGTGCTGGTACTATTGGTGATAGTGGTGCTGGTAGTAATGTTAGTGGTGCTGGTACTATTGGTGATAGTGGTGCTGGTAGTAATGATAGTGGTGCTGGTACTATTGGTGATAGTGGTGCTGGTAGTAATGGTAGTGGTGCTGGTACTGTTGGTGATAGTGGTGCTGGTACTATTGGTGATAGTGGTGCTGGCACTATTGGTGATAGTGGTGCTGGTACTATTGGTGATAGTGGTGCTGGTACTATTGGTGATAGTGGTGCCAGTAGTAATGGTAGTGGTGCTGGTACTATTGGTGATAGTGGTGCTGGTAGTAATTGTAATGGTGCTGGTACTATTGGTGATAGTGGTGCTGGTAGTAATGATAGTGGTGCTGGTACTATTGCTGATAGTGGTGCTGGTACTATTGGTGATAGTGGTGCTGGTAGTAATGATAGTGGTGCTGATACTATTGGTGATAGTGGTGCTGGTAGTAATGGTAGTGGTGCTGGTACTATTGGTGATAGTGGTGCTGGTACTATTGGTGATAGTGGTGCTGGTACTTTTGGTGATAGTGGTGCTGGTACTATTGGTGATAGTGGTGCCAGTAGTAATGGTAGTGGTGCTGGTACTATTGGTGATAGTGGTGCAGGTGGTGGTGGTGCTGGTACTATTGGTGATAGTGGTGCCAGTCGTAATGGTAGTGGTGCTGGTACTATTGGTGATAGTGGTGCTGATAGTAATTGTAATGGTGCTGGTACTATTGGTGATAGTGGTGCTGGTAGTAATGGTAGTGGTGCTGGTACTATTGGTGATAGTGGTGCTGGTAGTAATGGTAGTGGTGCTGGTACTATTGGTGATAGTGGTGCCAGTAGTAATGGTAGTGGTGCTGGTACTATTGGTGATAGTGGTGCTGGTAGTAATTGTAATGGTGCTGGTACTATTGGTGATAGTGGTGCTGGTAGTAATGATAGTAGTGCTGGTACTATTGGTGATAGTGGTGCTGGTAGTAATGGTAGTGGTGCTGGTACTATTGGTGATAGTGGTGCTGGTAGTAATGATAGTGGTGCTGGTACTATTGGTGATAGTGGTGCTGGTAGTAATGGTAGTGGTGCTGGTACTGTTGGTGATAGTGGTGCTGGTAGTATTGGTGACAGTGGTGCCAGTAGTAATGGTAGTGGTGCTGGTAGTAATGGTAGTGGTGCTGGTAGTATTGGTGATAGTGGTGCTGGTACTATTGGTGACAGTGGTGCTGGTAGTAATGGTAGTGGTGCTGGTACTGTTGGTGATAGTGGTATTGGTAGTATTGGTGACAGTGGTGCCAGTAGTAATGATAGTGGTGCTGGTACTATTGGTGATAGTGGTACTGGTAGTAATTGTAATGGTGCTGGTACTATTGGTGATAGTGGTGCTGGTACTATTGGTGATAGTGGTGCTGGTAGTAATGGTAGTGGTGCTGGTACTATTGGTGATAGTGGTGCTGGTAGTAATGGTAGTGGTGCTGGTACTATTGGTGATAGTGGTGCTGGTAGTAATGGTAGTGGTGCTGGTACTGTTGGTGATAGTGGTGCTGGTAGCATTGGTGACAGTGGTGCCAGTAGTAATGGTAGTGGTGCCAGTAGTAATGGTGATAGTGGTGCTGGTAGTAATTGTAATGGTGCTGGTACTATTGGTGATAGTGGTGCTGGTACTATTGGTGATAGTGGTGCTGGTAGTAATGGTAGTGGTGCTGGTAGTATTGGTGATAGTGGTTCTGGTAGTATTGGTGACAGTGGTGCCAGTAGTAATGGTAGTGGTGCTGGTACTGTTATATATATATATATATATATACATAACTACTATAATACTGCTCCTATGTACAAGAATATAACTACTATAATACTGCTCCTATGTATAGGAATATAACTACTATAAACACCAAATACTACTCCTATGTACAAGAACATAACTACTATAATACTGCTCCTATGTACAAGAATATAGCTACTATAATACACCCCCTATGTACAAGAATATAGCACAAAACACCACCCCCTATGTACAAGAATATAACTACTGTAATACTGCTCCTATGTACAAGAATATAACTACTGTAATACTGCTCCTATTTACAAGAATATAACTACTATAATACTGCTCCTATGTACAAGAATATAACTACTATAATACTGCCCCTATGTACAAGAATATAACTACTATAATACTGCTCCTATGTACAAGAATATAACTACTATAATACTGCTCCTATGTACAAGAATATAACTACTATAATACTGCTCCTATGTACAAGAATATAACTGCTATAATACTGCTCCTATGTACAAGAATATAACTACTATAATACTGCTCCTATGTACAGGAATATAACTACAATAATACTGCTCCTATGTACAAGAATATAACTACTATAATACTGCCTCCTATGTACAAGAATATAACTACTATAATACTACCTCCTATGTACAAGAATATAACTACTATAATACTGCTCCTATGTACAAGAATATAACTACTATAATACTACTCCTATGTACAAGAATATAACTACTATAATACTGCTCCTATGTACAAGAATATAACTACTATAATACTTCCTCCTATGTACAAGAATATAACTACTATAATACTGCTCCTATGTACAAGAATATAACTACTATAATACTGCCCCCTATGTACAAGAATATAACTACTATAATACTACCTCCTATGTACAAGAATATAACTACTATAATACTCCTCCTATGTACAAGAATATAACTACTATAATACTGCTCCTATGTACAAGAATATAACTACTATAATACTAGCTCCTATGTACAAGAATATAACTACTATAATACTAACTCCTATGTACAAGAATATAACTACTATAATACTACTCCTATGTACAAGAATATAACTACTATAATACTAGCTCCTATGTACAAGAATATAACTACTATAATACTACCTCCTATGTACAAGAATATAACTACTATAATACTACTCCTATGTACAAGAATATATCTACTATAATACTGCCCCCTATGTACAAGAATATAACTACTATAATACTGCTCCTATGTACAATAATATAACTACTATAATACTGCCCCCTATGTACAAGAATATAACTACTATAATACTGCCCCCTATGTACAAGAATATAACTACTATAATACTACTCCTATGTACAAGAATATAACTACTATAATACTACCCCCTATGTACAAGAATATAACTACTATAATACTACCTCCTATGTACAAGAATATAACTACTATAATACTGCTCCTATGTACAAGAATATAACTACTATAATACTACCTCCTATGTACAAGAATATAACTACTATAACACTACCTCCTATGTACAAGAATATAACTACTATAATACTGCCCCTATGTACAAGAATATAACTACTATAATACTGCTCCTATGTACAAGAATATAACTACTATAATACTGCTCCTATGTACAGGAATATAACTACTATAATACTGCTCCTATGTACAAGAATATAACTACTATAATACTACCTCCTATGTACAAGAATATAACTACTATAATACTACCTCCTATGTACAAGAATATAACTACTATAATACTGCTCCTATGTACAAGAATATAACTACTATAATACTAACTCCTATGTACAAGAATATAACTACTATAATACTGCTCCTATGTACAAGAATATAACTACTATAATACTGCCCCCTATGTACAAGAATATAACTACTATAATACTGCCCCCTATGTACAAGAATATAACTACTATAATACTACCTCCTATGTACAAGAATATAACTACTATAATACTACCTCCTATGTACAAGAATATAACTACTATAATACTGCCCCCTATGTACAAGAATATAACTACTATAATACTACCTCTTATGTACAAGAATATAACTACTATAATACTGCTCCTATGTACAAGAATATAACTACTATAATACTGCTCCTATGTACAAGAATATAACTACTATAATACTAGCTCCTATGTACAAGAATATAACTACTATAATACTGCCCCATACAATATAACACTATACCTGCTCCTATGTACAAGAATATAACTACTATAATACTGCCCCCTATGTACAAGAATATAACTACTATAATACTACCTCCTATGTACAAGAATATAACTACTTTAATACTGCTCCTATGTACAAGAATATAACTACTATAATACTACCTCCTATGTACAAGAATATAACTACTATAATACTACCTCCTATGTACAAGAATATAACTACTATAATAGTACCTCCTATGTACAAGAATATAACTACTATAATACTACCTCCTATGTACAAGAATATAACTAGTATAATACTACTCCGATATACAAGAATATAACTACTATAATACTACTCCTATTTACAAGAATATAACTACTATAATACTACTGCCCCTATGTACAAGAATATAACTACTATAATACTGCCCCCTATGTACAAGAATATAACTACTTTAATACTGCCCCCTATGTACAAGAATATAACTACTATAATACTACTCCTATGTACAAGAATATAACTACTATAATACTGCCCCCTATGTATAAGAATATAACTACTTTAATACTGCCCCCTATGTACAAGAATATAACTACTATAATACTACTCCTATGTACAAGAGTATAACTACTATAATACTGCCCCCTATCTACAAGAATATAACTACTATAATACTACCTCTTATGTACAAGAATATAACTACTATAATACTGCTCCTATGTACAAGAATATAACTACTATAATACTGCTCCTATGTACAAGAATATAACTACTATAATACTGCCCCATATGTACAAGAATATAACTACTATAATACTGCCTCCTATGTACAAGAATATAACTACTATAATACTACCTCCTATGTACAAGAATATAACTACTATAATACTACTCCTATGTACAAGAATATAACTACTATAATACTACTCCTATGTACAAGAATATAACTACTATAATACTGCTCCTATGTACAAGAATATAACTACTATAATACTGCCCCCTATGTACAAGAATATAACTACTATAATACTGCCCCCTATGTACAAGAATATAACTACTATAATACTACCTCTTATGTACAAGAATATAACTACTATAATACTACTCCTATGTACAAGAATATAACTACTATAATACTGCCCCCTATGTACAAGAATATAACTACTATAATAGTACCTCTTATGTACAAGAATATAACTACTATAATACTGCTCCTATGTACAAGAATATAACTACTATAATACTGCTCCTATGTACAAGAATATAACTACTATAATACTGCTCCTATGTACAAGAATATAACTAATATAATACTGCCCCCTATGTACAAGAATATAACTACTATAATACTACCTCCTATGTACAAGAATATAACTAGTATAATACTACTCCTATATACAAGAATATAACTACTATAATACTACTCCTATGTACAAGAATATAACTACTATAATACTACTCCTATGTACAAGAATATAACTACTATAATACTGCTCCTATGTACAAGAATATAACTACTATAATACTACTCCTATGTACAAGAATATAACTACTATAATACTGCCCCCTATGTACAAGAATATAACTACTTTAATACTGCCCCCTATGTACAAGAATATAACTACTATAATACTACTCCTATGTACAAGAATATAACTACTATAATACTACCTCCTATGTACAAGAATATAACTACTATAATACTACCTCCTATGTACAAGAATATAAACTACTATAATACTGCCCCCTATGTACAAGAATATAACTACTATAATACTACCTCTTATGTACAAGAATATAGCTACTATAATACTACTCCTATGTACAAGAATATAACTACTATAATACTGCCCCCTTATTACAAGAATATAACTAATATAATACTGCTCCTATGTACAAGAATATAACTACTATAATACTGCCCCCTATGTACAAGAATATAACTACTATAATACTGCCCCCTATGTACAAGAATATAATTACTATAATACTACTCCTATGTACAAGAATAAAACTACTATAATACTACTCCTATGTACAAGAATATAACTACTATAATACTACCTCCTATGTACAAGAATATAACTACTATAATACTGCTCCTATGTACAAGAATATAACTACTATAATACTACCTCCTATGTACAAGAATATAACTACTATAATACTACCTCCTATGTACAAGAATATAACTACTATAATACTGCTCCTATGTACAGGAATATAACTACTATAATACTGCTCCTATGTACAAGAATATAACTACTATAATACTACCTCCTATGTACAAGAATATAACTACTATAATACTACCTCCTATGTACAAGAATATAACTACTATAATACTGCTCCTATGTACAAGAATATAACTACTATAATACTGCTCCTATGTACAAGAATATAACTACAATAATACTGCTCCTATGTACAAGAATATAACTACTATAATACTATCTACCCCCTATGTACAAGAATATAACTACTATAATACTGCTCCTATGTACAAGAATATAACTACTATAATACTGCCCCCTATGTACAAGAATATAACTACTATAATACTGCCCCCTATGTACAAGAATATAACTACTATAATACTACTCCTATGTACAAGAATATAACTACTATAATACTGCTCCTATGTACAAGAATATAACTACTATAATACTGCTCCTATGTACAAGAATATAACTACTATAATACTGCTCCTATGTACAGGAATATAACTACAATAATACTGCTCCTATGTACAAGAATATAACTACTATAATACTACCTCCTATGTACAAGAATAAAACTACTATAATACTGCTCCTATGTACAAGAATATAACTACTGTAATACTACCTCCTATTTACAAGAATATAACTACTATAATACTGCTCCTATGTACAAGAATATAACTACTATAATACTACTCCTATGTACAAGAATAGAACTACTATAATACTGCTCCTATGTACAAGAATATAACTACTATAATACTGCTCCTATGTACAAGAATATAACTACAATAATACTGCTCCTATGTACAAGAATATAACTACTACAATACTACCTCCTATGTACAAGAATAAAACTACTATAATACTGCTCCTATGTACAAGAATATAAATACTATAATACTAGCTCCTATGTACAAGAATATAAATACTATAATACTACCTCCTATGTACAAGAATATAACTACTATAATACTACCTCCTATGTACAAGAATATAACTACTATAATACTGCTCCTATGTACAAGAATATAACTACTATAATACTACTCCTATGTACAAGAATATAACACAAAACCCCAACAAAATATAACTACTATAATACTACCCCCTATGTACAAGAATATAACTACTTTTATACTGCCCCCTATGTACAAGAATATAACTACTATAATACTACCTCCTATGTACAAGAATATAACTACTATAATACTGCCCCCTATGTACAAGAATATAACTACTATAATACTACCTCTTATGTACAAGAATATAACTACTATAATACTACCTCCTATGTACAAGAATATAACTACTATAATACTACTCCTATGTACAAGAATATAACTACTATAATACTGCTCCTATGTACAAGAATATAACTACTATAATACTGCCCCCTATGTACAAGAATATAACTACTATAATACAGCCCCCTATGTACAAGAATATAACTACTATAATACTACCTCTTATGTACAAGAATATAACTACTATAATACTGCCCCTTTATTACAAGAATATAACTACTATAATACTGCTCCTATGTACAAGAATATAACTACTATAATACTGCCCCTATGTACAAGAATATAACTACTATAATACTGCCCCCTATGTACAAGAATATAATTACTATAATACTACTCCTATGTACAAGAATAAAACTACTATAATACTACTCCTATGTACAAGAATATAACTACTATAATACTACTCCTATGTACAAGAATATAACTACTATAATACTGCCCCCTTATTACAAGAATATAACTACTATAATACTGCTCCTATGTACAAGAATATAACTACTATAATACTGCCCCCTATGTACAAGAATATAACTACTATAATACTGCCCCCTATGTACAAGAATATAATTACTATAATACTACTCCTATGTACAAGAATAAAACTACTATAATACTACTCCTATGTACAAGAATATAACTACTATAATACTACCTCCTATGTACAAGAATATAACTACTATAATACTGCTCCTATGTACAAGAATATAACTACTATAATACTACCTCCTATGTACAAGAATATAACTACTATAATACTACCTCCTATTTACAAGAATATAACTACTATAATACTGCCCCTATGTACAAGAATATAACTACTATAATACTGCTCCTATGTACAAGAATATAACTACTATAACACTACTCCTATGTACAAGAATATAACTACTATAATACTGCTCCTATGTACAAGAATATAACTACTATAATACTGCTCCTATGTACAGGAATATAACTGCAATAATACTGCTCCTATGTACAAGAATATAACTACTATAATACTGCTCCTATGTACAGGAATATAACTACAATAATACTGCTCC
>CAMRHE010001574.1:0-73197 GCA_947044405.1 Leptodactylus fallax
AGACTTGTTTGAGCTAAAGACACAAGGAATGGACTAGACCTGTGGAAATCTGTGCTTTGGTCTGATGAGTCCAAATTTGAGATCTTTGGTTCCAACCACCGTGTCTTTGTGCGACGCAGAAAAGGTGAGCAGATGGACTCTACATGCCTGGTTCCCACCGTGAAGCATGGAGGACGAGGTGTGATGGTGTGGGGGTGCTTTGCTGGGTGACACTGTTGGGGATTTATTCAAAATTGAAGGAAATACTGAACCAGCATGGTTACCACAGCATCTTGCAGCGGCATGCTATTCCATCCGGTTTGCGTTTAGTTGGACCAACATTTATTTTTCAACAGGACAATGACCCCAAACACACCTCCAGACTGTGTAAGGGCTATGTGACCAAGAAGGAGAGTGATGGGGTGCTACGCCAGATGACCTGGCCTCCACAGTCACCAGACCTGAACCCAATCCAGATGGTTTGGGAGCAGGCTGGACCACAGAGTGAAGGCAAAAGGGCCCAAAATGCAAAAAATTATGACAGAATTGTGTGATATTTCACATGAACCCCCAAAAACCGTAAATAAAAGCTAATGAAAACATTATATGTAGCCCAAAATGATGGCAAATTATTTTCTGATCACTTTTTATTGCTATTTTTTTGGCAAATTAAAGTACAACTCGTCACGCAAAGATTAAGCCCTCACATAGCTATGTAGACAGAAAAAATAAAAAAGTTATGAATTTTGGAAGACAGAAAAAAAGTTGACAAGCATTAACGTACAAACTACAGTGAGTCCTTAAGGGGTTAAACACTATTCATTTCCTTGAGATGTGCTATTATTTTGCAAAAGGACTGAAACAATGAAAAAACTATACATATTTAGTATCAATGTAATTGTACTGACACACTGAATAAAATGAATATGTCAGTTATACTATACATGACTATACATGCTAAAACATAACAAACTGTTCAAAATATAAAAAAGCTAAACCAAAGGTGGAATTGCTGTTTTTATCACATTCAACTCCATAGAAAGAGAGAGAGAGAGTTATTAAAAGTTAATCAGTAAGTCAGTATACCTCATTCTGCAGTAAACAAGCCCTCATACAGCAATGTCTATGGAAAAATAATAAAGGCCTTAAATGGGTTATCCAGTTTCTAACATTGATGGCCTATCCTTAGGATAGGTCATCAATATTAGATCTCCAGGGGTTATATGACAATACTGTTGAGACACTTTAACTTACACAAGTGATTTTGAGATTGTTTTTTTGTGGTACATTGTTCTCCATGTTAGTGGTAAACATTGATCAATATTTTTGTATTTATTTAGAAAAATAAAAAATAGGAATATTTATAGAAATAAATAGAAATAAATAGGAAATTTGATGTAAATGTTGAAAAATTTGTAAAATGCTCTGCTTTTCAGACAGTCATACTACCCAAATACATTAATAAATATTATCTACCCTATCTCTGCTTTATATTGGCATAATCTTTAAATCTTCCTTTAATTTATTTTGGACACAAGGAGGCTAAGTCTAGGTTCTCATCTGCCGAGGGACCTGAACAACGGAGAGCCAGACTGCTAAAACAGTGGTTACTCACAGACACCTGCGGACCCAATAAACCAAAATAGGATCCGCCAGGTATCTGTTGAGTGTACGCTGTTTGTTTGTTTTTTTTTTTAACTGTAATTTTTATTGAAAATTTTTCCAAAACATTAACAATAACATAAAGAAGGGGGAAAGAAGAAGCACATAACATGTTACATAATAAATCCAAGTGCGTATAATGATCAGGGAGTTACAAGGAACCCGCAATAAAACAATCAGACGGGTGGTCTATGTCAGCAGTCTGAGTAGACATGTGTTCTGGGGAGCTCCTGCTCTGCCGGACCTAAACTTTTGCTTTAAACTAGCTGCTGCCCTCTCCCATGGGCAAGAAACTCCCCAGGAACCCTGTATCGGGGACCCCCACTACTGGGGACCGATCACAGCAGATGAACCTCACCTCCTACCTGCTTCAGGCGCCTGCTCCACTCCGTCCCACCACGAGGCAGAGGCCATCTTGTGTGAGCGCCTCGCAGTCCTCCGCTCCTCCGCAGGCCCTCCTTCCGGCTCCAATGATGTCCCTGCAGCGGGAGACTCCTTCTCCCTCACGGTGCTCGCATTCTGTGCCGGCGTGCTCACACGCTGTGGAGGCTCCAGCTTCTCCTCCTACCGCAGCGCTGCAGTCCCAGCCTCACGGAGCGCACGATGTGCTGGAGCGGTCGCCGATGGCCGCTGGGGAACAGTTTCCCCCTCCATCTGCCTCTAACACTAGACATCTCAAGGACTTTGACTTTGATGGAGCTAAGGTGCAACTGTACCAGTGTAAGATGGGGAAACAGCCCTCATGTTATGAATGTTTCTGTAGATAAGTTTATTTTTTTTTTATAAACTGACATCTGTTTGACCACAAGAGGTCATTGTTACCTCAGAAATAGAAGAGACTGTAATTCTGTAATTCCCTGGAGTAGTGACGTGGAGACCCTGTTCTGCAGAGGAGGAACAAGAAGAGGGAGAATGTGTCTGGCAGCCATCTTAGCTGTGTGTGCTTCTGAGCTTTTAGAGAAAGAAGGGCTGAAGTGAGAGGAAAAGACCTTCTTAAAGGATTATAGACATATAACAAGAGGTTGTTGAAGCAGAGACTGTTTGCTCAGACAGCATCCTAGGGTGAAGATTGCTATCAAGGACCGGCTGAGAAGTGGCCCTGACAGTGAGACCGCATGTTTGGATGAGCCCTGCCTTCAGAGGTTCCAGAGAGAAACTACAAGGTACCCAACAAAATCTGAATCAGTAAAAGAAGTAATCGTGCACACACCGCATTAGATTTTTGGCGCAAATTGCTTGGGACTGAATAAGGGCCTGTAGTTAGATTAGTTAGGCATCCTCATCTTCACAGGCCACACTACTGGTGAATTATCTACCTATTCGGTAGTAAGGATTCGGAGAATTCAATTGAGTTGTAACTCCCAGAGAGGAGCTTCTGAGGAAGTCTAGAAGCGACATTTTATACATTGTCATATTTCTTTGGCTTGCAAGCTGACCTACTATAATATTTACTTGGTTATACTTTGTTTGTGGGGAATAGGGGTATTTTGATAAGTTTGTAAGCTTTTGTGTTATACCGCCGGTGCCTCTATCACACTCACTGAATTGTTCCTGTGACTAGGGTGATAAAAAGGTAACAAGCGGCTGGTTAGTTGCAGCCTGCAGATAGGTAAAAGCCTGGAGTGTTTTGGGAGCTGCACATAAGATGGCACCGTGCTGTACAACACCAGGGTCTCAGCTTACTGGCTGAGTGTATGTAAATAGTTGAGAGTGTTTTTCTGGTAAATAGGTGTTACTACACAAAATAAAATCTTGTTTTTTACTAAATTGATTTGGAGTTGCTTCCTTTGTTTGTGACTTCGCTGTATCCTGGGGAGCCCACCCCGGTACACGGCTTACAACTTGGTGTAGTCGGCAGGATACAGCGACCGTCATGGATGGGAACATGGCGGAAATTAATCTCCCTACTCCAGCTGCACCGGTCCAGGGTGCCCCTGCACAGCAAGAGTTACCAGCCCTAGTACCACTCATGCCGGCCCAAGTAGGGTATTTATCAGCTGGGGCACTAATGCAGCATTTGCCAAAGTTTGACGGTAATAATTTGACGTTGCAGGACTGGACCGAAAGGGTACGAAGCATAGTTAAATTGAGTAACCTTATTCCGGGGCTGCATGCAGAGATAGCATTGGGGGCCCTAGAAGGTGACACTAGACGGACAGTGATGGTACGGCCCGAATCAGAGAGAGACACCTTGGAAAAAATATTCTCCCTGCTAGAGGTAGCTCAGGGAGGGCGTATCAAAGTAGCACAGTTGCGAAGCAACTTCTTTAATCGGTCACAGCGAGAGGGTGAGGCTTTAATGCAATACTCTAACGCTTTACAGGAGATACTGAACAGGGCCGGCGTTAGGGGGGGCAAACTGGGCAATTGCCCACGGCCCCGTCCCCAAAGGGGCCCCCGGGATCCGGAACCTGATGACTCTGGATCCCGGAGTCAGGCCTGGACAAATCAATAACCAAAAGGGACCGCAGGGCCCCTTTCCGAGGTGAGTAAAAATAACAAACATTTTTACTCACCTGTCCTGGCGTCCGACGTCATCTTCTGGCATTCCGGACATCACCGTTGAGGTCAGGCCTCAGCCTTAGCGATCACGTGGGGCGTGCTTACAGCGTGCCTCACGTAATCGCTGAGGCCCAATCACAGCCCTCAGCAGTGACGTCCACAACGTGTGATGTCAGCCGCAGAGAAGAAGAAGCCAGCGCCGGCGGGGATAGCGGAGCAGCGCGAGGAGGCCCAGGAGAGGTAAGACTAGTTAAGTATAACTGTTTGTTATTTTCCCTCACCTCTTCCGGGCCTTCGATTATTATACTCTGGGGTCTGAAGAGACCCCAGAATATAATATAATAATAGCACTGTAGGGCCCCTGTGGAGCATTATACTGGGGGGCCCCTCTGGATAGCATATTATACTGTTTGGGACCACTGTGGAGCATTATACTGGGGAAGGGGCCCTCTGGATAGTATGTTATATTCTGTGGGGTCTCTGTGGAAAATTATAATTTTGTGTGGGGGGTGGGGGGCCTCTGGAGATAATTTTATATTATGTGGGGCCACTTTGGAGCATTATGCTCTCCAGAGGGGGCCCCCAGTATAATGCTCCACAGTGGCCCCACACAGTTTAACATACTCTCCAGAGGGGCCCCCCAGTATAATGCTCCAAAGTGACCCCACAGAATATAACATGCTCTCCAGAGTCCCCCCACTTTATAATACCCAATAGAGGTCCCACAGAATATAACATGTTCTCCAGAGGACCCCTCCCCAGTATAATGCTCCACAGTGGCCCCACACAGTATAATATGCTCTCCAGAGGGGCCCCCCAGTATATTATACTGTGCGGGGCCACTGTGGAGCATTATACTGGGGGGGGCTCTGGAGAGCATATTATACTGTTTTGGGCCACTGTGGAGCATTATACTGGGGGGGGCTCTGGAGAGCATATTATACTGTTTTGGGCCGCTGTGGAGTATTATACTGGGGAAACCTCTCTGTGCAGTATATTATACTGTGTGGAGGCCATTTCTGGAGCATGTTATACTGAGTGAGTTCACTGTGGAGCATTATTCTGGGGGGGCCATCAGCAGAGCATATTATATTGCGTGGCGCCACTGTGGGGCATTATTCGGGGGGGAATAATGAGCATTATACTAGGGGGCCCTCTGGGGAGCATATTATACTGTGTGGGGCCTACTGTGGAACATTATACTGGGGGGACGCTTTGGGAAGCATAATAAATTGCGTGGGGCCACTGTGGAGCAAAATACTGGAGGGGGCACTGTGGAGCATTATACTAGCGGGGGCCCTCTGGGGAGCATATTATGCTATGGGCCACTGTGGAGCTTTATACTGGGGGAAGGGACAGTGTGGGGAGCCTGTTATACTGTGTGGGGCCACTGTGGAGTGTATTATATTGTGTGGGGCTTTTTGAGAGCATATGATACTCTGTGGGTCCATTGTAGAGCATTATACTGGGGGGGACTGTGGGGAACATATTATACTGTGGGGGACCACTGTGGAGCATTATACTGGGGGAACCCCTCTGGGGAGTATATTATACTGTGTAGAGGTCATTATGGAGCATGTTATACTGTGTTAGGCCACTGGAGCATTATACTGGGGGGGCATTGTGGGGTGCATATTATACTGTATGGAACATATTATATTGTGTGGGACTGCTGGGGAGCATATTGCACTGTCTGGGGCCACTAAGGGGTAGTATACTGTGTGGGCCACTGTGGAGTATTATACTGTGTGGAGCCTTACATACCATGTGGGGCCACTATGGGGGGCTCAAGGGAGCATTTTATACTGTGTGGGGTCACTGTGGAGCATTATATACCATGTGGGGAAACTGGAGGGATCAGGAGAGCATTTTACACTGTGGAGCATTATATACCATGTGGAGCATTATACTGTGTGGGGGGGCTCACAATTCCTGCTGGCAGCCCTGTGTGCTATGTCTGCATCACAGCTCCCTCACTATAATCTTGCACATACGTGTAGTGCCCCATGGCCATGTCATTCCCCATACAGTACTGTGCATGGAGTTATTGGGGCCTGCACAGTGCTATAGGGGCTGACTATACTGGGAACATACTCAGTAACACCGGATAGTCAGCACATATGTAAGACTTCAGGGAAGAAGCCGCGGTGTAGGCTATTAGCAGGAAGCTGTTGGGTGGGGCCCCAGAACAAGTTTCTCTGGTGGGCCTAAGGACCTTCAGTCCGACACTGTATAACGGAGAACTATTATATATAAGGGTGGGTTACTATATATAATTGGGAAACTTAAGTATGAGGGGGCTATTATAAGGGGGAACTATTATTTATAAGATGGGCTATTATTTATAAGGGGGGAATTATTATATTATAAGGCATCCATTATAAGGGGGAGCTATTATTTATAAGAGGGGAACTGTTTATAATGGGGGTATAATTGTTAAGTGGGCTTATTTATAAAGGGGGCTATTAGTGATAATGGGGACTATTATTTATAAGGGTAACTATTATTTATGAGCGGGCTATTATTTATAAGGGAACAGTATTATTTTTACGGGGTGTCTGTTACTGATAAGGGGGAATATTACTGATACAGGGCCCTATTTATCATTTGTAAGGGCGCTATTACTGATAAAGGTGTAATATTATTTATAAGGAGGCGCTATAATAACTGATGACTGGATGCAAAAATCTATTAGGTGGTACAAAGGTGCTCATTTGAATTGTGTGTGGTAAAATGGAGCTTGTTATTACTTTTTTGTTGGCAGAAAGGAGGCGTTATTATAAGGGTTGTCACTGGAAGACGATGGTGTTGTTTGCATATCAGCATTTGGGGCCCCGCTTTTAATTTAACTTAACTTTAATTTAACTTTGTCTAAAACCGGCCCTGATACTGAATGAAGTGCAGCGCCGGGATTCGGAGGCTATGGGAGCCTTCAAAGACGTGGACCGACTACTACGAGACCAATTCATTTTAGGATTATCCAATAAGTTTTTACATTATAAACTGCAAGAGATGACTCAGGCAGATGCCAACCTGACATTCTATAATGTTTACCTGGCTGCTGTAGAGAGGGAAGAAGAGCCCATGGCTGTAAGTGTGAAGGCAGTGAGTAGCACCCAAGCGACAGGGGCCCAAGTAGGTCCTGAAGACGTGGGGTCCTTGAAGGATGTAGTCCAGGCTCTACGGGCGGAAATGAGAGAACTCCGCCTGGAGGTGTCCCAGATGAAAGCAGGTTCATCCATGGCTCCGGAGAGGGTCACATCACCCTGCCCTCCTCCACCGAGAGTACCTCAGGTGCGAGGGCCCACCAACCAAGGTCCATCTGGTGTGCGGGGATCGAAGGGACCTCTCTGCTGGAGCTGCCGACAGTATGGCCATATCGCCAGAGAGTGCCAGGGACAGATGGAACCCGAGCCGGCTTTAAACTTCCGACCGCCGCAGTAATGGGGCGTCCTGTGGCGGTTCACCAAAAACTAAGCCCCATACGCGATGAACGCGACTTATATGCTAGCAGCCCCGTTATGGAAGCCGAGCTGGAGGGTACGCTGCCTAGTTGACACCGGATCAGAGTGCACCTTGATGCCTCTGGAGTTCTTCGAGAGACACTTCGGACATATGATGGAGCCGGAAGATGGAAGTGTCATCAGGTTGACAGCTGCCAATAATGGTGCAATGGACGTACAAGGGATCGTCTGGATGCGGGTTCAGCTGTTTGGGCAAGACATTGGCAAAAAGGGGATCGTGCTAGTAGGCCATCCGTCCAGAAGAGGATTAGATGTAATGCTGGGCATGAACGTGCTGAGAGACCTAGATCATCACCTTTATGCCAAGGAAGGTCCTAAATACTGGCAGCGGGCCACCACACACGGGTCAACTCAGAAGGTCCTACAGCAAATGGTGAGGAGCTGTAGTTTGCAAAAGAGCATCATATCAGGGCGCTCTATTGGGAACGTGAAGGTACCGCTGAGTGCTCCAGTGAAGATTCCACCGCGACAGGAGAAAATTTTGATGCTTCCAGTGGGGGCTGGATAACCACTGAATCGACTAGAGGTCCTGATAGAGCCTGCTCCGCAGGGAGAAACGCAGACCCGCCCTCTGGTAGCCCGAGCACTCGCCACTGTGAAAGATGGCTGCGTGCCTATACGCTGTCTCAATGTCTTGGACAGTGAGTTGATCGTTCCTGGGAATACCCTGCTGGCTGAAGTTTTTGTGCCCGAGGGCGACGTCCTTCGCCGGAAGAGCTTCACACTACAGCCTGATGGGAGGTCAGCTTGGACCTATGCTGTGGAGGTCCAGCAAAAACAGACCCCTACAGCAGAATGGAACGGTCGAGTGATCATGTCTCTGATGGGAGTGGACCCCCGGTCTCTGACCCCGGGGCAACAGAAACTTCTGGAAGACACTCTATGGGAGTTCCAGGAGGCGTTCTCAAGACATGATGAAGACTTCGGGTGTACTACCGCCATTGAACATGAAATCCCTACCGGCGACGCTGCGCTAATTCGGGAGCGGTACAGGCAAATCCCGCCCAAGATGTATCAGGAGGTGAAAGATATGGTGGCCAGCATGCTGGAGAATCAGGTGATACAGGAGAGTAAAAGCCCGTGGGCTGCTCCGGTGGTCCTGGTGCGGAAGAAGGACGGAAGTCTCAGGTTCTGTGTAGATTACCGGAAACTGAATGCTCAGACCATCCGCGATGCCTATCCTCTTCCACGGATCAAAGAGACACTATCCTCCCTGGATCGTGCCAAGTATTTCTCCACACTTGATCTGGCCAGTGGATACTGACAAGTGCCAGTGGCCGAAAAGGACAAGGCGAAGACAGCCTTTATCTTACCCATGGGACTCTATGAGTTCAACAGAATGCCGTTTGGTCTGTCCAATGCTCCAGGGACATTTCAGCGGTTGATGGAGCTTTGTTTGGGTGACCTAAACTTTGAGTCCGTATTGATATATCTGGATGACGTTGTGGTGTTTGGGACCTCATTTGAAGATCATCTTCAAAAGCTGCGGCAGGTCCTAGAACGACTGCGAGACCATAGGCTAAAAATCAAGCCCAAGAAGTGCCAACTGTTTCGGCAGCGAATAGAGTACTTGGGACATGTGGTCACTCCGGAATGGGTACAACCATCCCCCAGCAAGGTGGAAGCCGTCCAGAAGTGGCCCCAGCCAAGAACCCTAAGGGAAGTTCAGGCCTTTCTAGGATTGGCCGGTTATTATAGGAGATTTATACCCAAGTTCGCACATCTCGCTGGTCCACTAAATGAGCTGCTGAGAGGCACAGCTGGAGGACCCAAGAATCGCCCCATTGAGTGGGGGCCAAGACAGCAAGAAGCCTTTGAGGCATTGAAAAGAACTCTGACCAGTGTCCCGATCCTGGCCTTTGCACGGTTTGATAGTCCGTTCTTATTGTACACGGATGGAAGTCTACATGGTCTTGGAGCCGTGCTGTCTCACGTTCAAGACGGACGAGAGAGGGTGATTGCCTATGGCAGTCGGTCTCTAAGGGAGTCGAAGCGCAACCCTGACAACTATAGCTCCTTTAAGTTGGAGCTTTTGGTGCTGGTATGGGCCATGACTGAAAGATTTGCAGAGTATCTGACGGGTGCAGAAGTGATTGTGATGACGGACAATAACCCGTTAGCGCACTTGAAAAACGCCAAGCTAGACGCTCTTGAGCAGAGATGGATGGCTCGCCTTTCCAAGCACCAATACCGCATCCAGTTCCGGTCAGGAAGGGAGAACTGCAACGCTGATGCCCTCTCCCGAGTCCCTGTAGGATTGCCAACCAAGAGTGGGGACGAAGGGCTAGAAGACATTGAAATCCCACACCTCGGCAGAGTACCGCCATTCCAGAACATAACACATTCAAGTGGGGTGACTTCAGGGATGCCGATGGTGTTGGAGAAGACGTTGGAAGATTGGGAAAGGGTTCAAAATAGCTGGCCGGACCTCTGGAAAGTGAAAGAGTGGATTCGGACTAACATCTGGCCTCGCCCGGATGAGCGGGCCAGCCTAACTCAAGAAGGTCAGAAGTTACTGAGACAGTGGGATAAGCTGAGTGTTATCCAGGGGCTCCTGTGCCAGGCCATATACGTACAGTCAGAGCTGCAGTACCGGCAACAGGTTGTCATCCCTATGTCATTAGGACCAGCGGCCACTCAGGAAGCCCATGAGAGGGGGGGCTCATTTTGGGAGTGCTAAGACGTACCAATGGCTTCAGCGATTCGTATATTGTCCAGATTTGGAAGAAATGGTAACCGAGGCATGCCTCAAGTGTCGATCATGTGGGCTGAGTAAAAACCCCGAGCAACAGGCCCCTGTACAAACTATTCGAACATCTGCCCCCCTAGAAATCTTAATGATTGACTACGTACAAATTGGGTACTCTACCTCAGGACACTCTTACTGTTTAGTCATGATGGACCACTTTACAAAGTATGCAGTGGCTGTACCCACCAGGGATCAGACAGCTGAATCAGCTGCTGAGGCAGTCTGTAAGCACTTTATACAAGTGTTTGGGTGTCTGCAGAGAATCCATTCAGAGCAGGGAGCATGTTTTCAGGGTGCTTTGATGAGTGAGCTGTATCAGCTCTATGGTATTGAACGTTCCCGCATGACCCCATATCATGCACAAGGGAACGGGGCGTGCGAGCGGTTCAACCGCACCTTGATACAGATGCTGTGGACTTTAGAGGATAATCAAAAAGCTCGGTGGCCAGAGTACTTACCTGCGTTGATGTGGGCCTATAACAATAGAGTACACAACACCACTGGTTACTCTCCACACATGCTGATGTTTGGGAGAGCAGGCCAGGAGATTGAGGGTCTCCACATGCCAGATCCGATGCAGCCTTCACCGAGGAGCACTACTGCATGGGTGCAAGAGCACCGACGCCGACTGAGAGCAGTACACAAGGTTGTGGGTGAACACCTGAGACAAATAGTGCACCCCAACCCAGGGCCAGTGCAGAGGGATGAGTATGCTCCAGGTGACAGCGTGATCGTCAGAGCCAAGAGGCCAACTGGAAAATTGGATGGGCGGTGGGAGGCTGTTCCATATATAGTGAAGCGGAGGGTAGACCCTGATATCCCAGTGTATGAAGTAGAGCCAGTAGGGACTGGGGGACCCTCAAGGAATCTCCACCGTAATATGTTAAGACTCTGTAACTTTGAACAACCAGTGGCCGACGAGGAGGTGCTTGCTCCTAACCCTAGTGCTAGGGAGCCTCCCTTATACGATGAATGGTGGATAGTCCCTGCCCCAGTCACTCCGGGGACCCCAGTTGGGACGAGTTTGCCACCCAGGGAGAGGGTTGCACAGCCTGCAGAACACCCACCATTGGATGTGCCCGATACCCCTGATCCTGTGACTCTGCGTAGGACGGCCAGGTCCAATGCTGGTGTACCCCCACAGCGCTATGCGCAGGATGAGTTTGTATGGGGAAGGTTGCCAGGGATGTCAACCTCTAGTGGGGTGGCATGTAAGATGGGGAAACAGCCCTCATGTTATGAATGTAACTGTTTCTGTAGATAAGTTTATTTTTTTTTATAAACTGACATTTGTTTGTTTGACCACAAGAGGCCACTGTTACCTCAGAAATAGAAGAGACTGTAATTCTGTAATTCCCTGGAGTAGTGACGTGGAGACCCTGTTCTGCAGAGGAGGAACAAGAAGAGGGAGAGTGTGCCTGGCAGCCATCTTAGCTGTGTGTGCTTCTGAGCTTTTAGAGGAAGAAGGGCTGAAGTGAGAGGAAAAGACCTTCTTAAAGGATTATAGACGTTTAACAAGAGGTTGCTGAAGCAGAGACTGTTTGCTCAGACAGCATCCTAGGGTGAAGATTGCTATCAAGGACCGGCTGAGAAGTGGCCCTGTCAGTGAGACCGCATGTTTGGATGAGCCCTGCCTTTAGAGGTTCCAGAGAGAAACTACAAGGTACCCAACAAAATCTGAATCAGTAAAAGAAGTAATCGTGCATGCACCGCATTAGATTTTTGGCGCAAATTGCTTGGGACTGAATAAGGGCCTGTAGTTAGATTAGTTAGGCATACTCATCTTCACAGGCCACACTACTGGTGAATTATCTACCTATTCGGTAGTAAGGAGAATTCAATTGAGTTGTAACTCCCAGAGAGGAGCTTCTGAGGAAGTCTAGAAGTGACATTTTATACGTTGCCATATTTCTTTGGCTTGCAAGCTGACCTACTATGATATTTATTCGGTTATACTTTGTTTGTGGGGAATAGGGGTATTTTGATAAGTTTGTAAGCTTTTGTGTTATACCGCCGGTGCCTCTATCACACTCACTGAATTGTTCCTGTGACTAGGGTGAGAAAAAGGTAACAAGAGGCTGGTTAGTTGCAGCCTGCAGATAGGTAAAAGCTTGGAGTGTTTTGGGAGCTGCACATAAGATGGCACCGTGCTGTACAACACCAGGGTCTCAGCTTACTGGCTGAGTGTATGTAAATAGTTGAGAGTGTTTTTCTGGTAAATAGGTGTTACTACACAAAGTAAAATCTTGTTTTTTACTAAATTGATTTGGAGTTGCTTCCTTTGTTCGTGACTTCGCTGTATCCTGGGGAGCCCACCATGGTACACGGCTTACACCAGGACCTCTCTTGGATTACCCTGCAGAAGATGTCGAACTGGGAATTAACTCCCCCTCCCCCACCGCTTCATCGAGTCTGGAGTTCTCCACCATCTAGAAGACGTTGTCTGCCACTGCCGAGTTCCTCGGCCCTGAGATCACGAGTGGAACCTGTTCCCCCATGACTCTTGTTCTGCTTAACCTCTCTAAAAGACCCCAGAGTATAATGATCGGAGACCCAGGTGGTGACAAACTTAAAAACCAGTGTTACTTACCTGGGTTCCAGTGTGCTGCCTGCTTTCGGCCCTCTTCTGCTGTCCCGCACTTGCCCTATTACGGTGACCGCGTCCCATCTTGACCCCCAGGGGCGTTATATTATACTTGAGGGCCTTCTGAACGGACAGCCATTTATCCTCTGTAATATCTATGCTCCCAACTCTTTGAAACTCTCCTTTCTTCGTAGGGTTATGGCACACTTGCGGACCTTCACTGGTTCGGCCTGGCTGCTTGGTGGGGACTTGAATTTATTTTTCTCTGAGCGGGTGGACCATTTGTCCCTCCGCGATACTCCCTTGCCTGCCTCGCAGCTTGGCCTTGCCAGGGAATTTTGCTGCTTGTTGCACTCTATGGCTTTGTATGACCTCTGGCGAGTTACCTATCCCTCAGCTCGCTCGTACACCTTTTTCTCCCACCCGCATAAAACACACTCCAGAATAGATTACTTCTTTGGTAATGCTCTGACCCTTCGATTGCTTACTGATGCGGACGTTGGGCCTATTTCCTGGTCTGATCACGCCCTGATTTCTGTTGATCACACCCCGATTTCTGTTTTCCTCTCTCACACCCCGTGCCGACTCGGTGCTGCCACTAACGTTTAAACGAGTCCTTGCCGCACTCGGAGACTTCGCGTGCAACTCTGCAATCCCATCTCCATGAGTATTTTAAGAATAATGAGAGTTCAGTCTCCTCAATTGCTACTCTCTGGGAGGCTCACAAGGCAGTCATGCGTGGACACTGTATTGCCCTTTCCACACGACTTAAGAAAGACCGGAGGGCTAAGGAGTCCGCTTTGCTTGATAAAATAAGGTCCCTCACGGAACATCTAACGGCCCGCCCCTCCCTTCCCTTGATTTGACAGCTGGTGGCGGCCCGAGCTGATCTTCGGGACTTGGCTACACATGCATGCCATCCAACATTTGCTTTTGTATACCCGCCAGCGATATATTACGAACAGGGTAATAAGGCCCACTTCCTACTAGCTAGGACCCTCAGGGACCACTGGGCTTCCTCCACTCCCCACGCAGTTTGTGACGCTTCGGGAAACCTGCTTCATCACCCTGATGCTGTTGCGTCCGTGTTTCAGGCCTATTATATGCGGCTTTATAACCTTCCTGACCAATCTGGCCTAACCCCTTCCATGACTCGTTCTGACCTGTGCTCGTACTTGGATTCTTGCCCTCTCCCCTCCCTTTCCCCCTCGGCACTTGCCTCCCTTAATGCCGTCATCTCCGATAAGGAGATTACTGATGTCTTGAAGAGTCTGCCTAACGGTAAGGCCCCAGGTCCTGATGGCTTTACCTATTTGTATTATAAAACTTTTCAGTCAGACCTGCTTCCCTACTTGCGGAGACTCTTCAATGCCTTCCTAGATAACATTCCCTTCCCTCACTCCATGCTTCACTCCACCATTACTTTAGTCACTAAACTTAATAAGGATCTACAGGACTGCTCTAACTATTGTCCGATAGCCCTCTTGAACTCAGACTTAAATCTTTTCACCAAAATCTTAGTGAACCGCCTCAATGCTTGGCTTCCATCCCTTATCCACAAGGACCTGGTGAGTTTTGTTCCCTGTCATCAGGGGGGAGACAACACCAGAACGGCTGTGGACTTGATTGATGTAGCCAACCACTCTTCAATCCCTACTCTCCTCCTAAGCCTGGATGCAGAGAAGGCCTTTGACCGTCTGGACTAGTCTTTCATGATGGCCACCCTGGAACGATTTGGCTTCTCAGGAGCATTTCTCAGGGCGGTCTCTGCACTCTACTCCTCTCCTTCGGCAGTGGTTAATCTTCCCTATGCTTCTTCTTTCCCATTCTCTATAGGTAATGGCACTCGTCAGGGCTGCCCTCTTTCCCTGCTCATTTTCGCCCTTTGTATCGAACCCCTGGCCGCTAAGATTCGCTCCAATCCTGATATTACAGGGGTTATGGTACGCGATCGTGACTTTAAGATTTGTCTCTTTGCGGATGACGTATTGCTAACCCTTACCAATTCTCACACTACCCTCCCGAGTCTCCTGCTAACACTGCGGGAGTATGGTACCCTATCAGGCTATAAGATCAATTCATCAAAGACTGAGGCCCTCCCTTTGAAAATCCCTGAGTCGACCCTTCATCTTCTGCGTCAGAATTACAATTTTCAGTGGAGGGAGCGCTCCCTCAAGTACTTAGGCATTCAACTTTCCACTTCTTTCTCTACACTCTATTCGTCTAATTGTCCACGGTTATTTGCTGAGCTGCGCTCTCTGTTAAATAAATGGCGTCCTTTACATATTTCACTCATGGGTCGCATCACAGCCGTTAAGATGTCTTTCCTCCCTAAACTTTTGTACTTTTTTGAAACCCTCCCTATTGCTGACCCTCGTTCTGAGTTGCAGTCCCTTCAGAAGGCCATTTTTCAATTTATTTGGAACAGGAAAAGCCATCGTATCCCACGTTCTGTTATGTTGGCTGGCAAGGCAGAAGGGGGTTTGGCAGTTCCACACCTTCTTCACTACTATTGGGCTACCCACCTGCGTTGCATCCCATTTTGGGCGGCATCCCAGGCTTTTACCAAGTGGGTTGAAATTGAGAAGCTATGGCTAGCCCCGACCCACCCTAATGCTTTCTTGTGGTCCCGCTCGCCTCCTTTGCCTGTCACCCCTCTTTTAGGTCCCATGCGGTTCACTAGCTCTATCTGGACCATCTGTCATAAATTGTTCCCACTAGCCTCACCTCATTCTTCTATGGTGTGCTTTCTTTACAACCCGCTCCTCCCGGAGGGACTGACAGCTCATATGGTGCGCCCCTGGGGCAGGCTTGACCTGTTTCATGTGGCGGACTTGATTGACCCTTTCTCCCTTGAGCTCAGACCCTTTGACTATTTTACTTCTAATTTGCACTTGCCTAAGTCGGAATGGTTCCATTATCAGCAGATAGCTCACTTTCTGTCCACTATGTTTGGGTCTCCGTCCCTACTGTGTTTGAGAGGTTGTGTCGTGCAGGCACTTCCACTAAGGGTCTGATTTCGGACATTTACCGATTGTTATCGTCTCCAGAGGGGCGGACTCCCCGGTCCACAAATATATGATTTGTTGGACCGAGGCCTTGGGTAAGCAGATTTCACCAGCTCAGGGCAGATCATCTGGTCCCATGCAGCTAAGTCCTCTACATGCATTACTTTCCGTGAGATGCAGTATAAGATTTTAATGCATTGGTACCATACCCCAGTCCTTCTCCATACTCTAAATCCTAGTGTCCCCTCTGTCTGCTGGAGCTGTCTCTCTGACACTGGATCATTGCTGCATATATTTTGGGGCTGTCCATTGATTCGACCCTTTTGGAGGAAAGTCAAGTCCATGTCTGATGAGCTCTTCCTCCAGGGTGTCCCCCTAGATCCTTTATTCTACCTTCTTAATCTTCCCCCCAGACACTTAGGTAAGAAGGCCTCTAGATTATTTCTGTACATTTGCACTGCAGCTAAGACCCTGATAGCCCTACATTGGAGAAGCACTCAGCCTCCTACAGGCCCTGCTCTGGTGGCTCGTATTAAGGATGTTAGGAGTCTGGAGTTTCTTACGGCTACACTGAATAATACCGTTGAGGCCTTTCGGTCTCTCTGGACCCCTTGGGACACGTATTGTATCCTCCACAGTCTCTGATCTCTTCTCCTTTCCTCCTCTTTTCTTTCCCCTTCTTCCTTTCTTCCCTTCCCGTTGTCTCCTATTTGGTTTCTTCCTCCCCCCCCATCTGTTTTAGTATTATGCATATTTGACCGACTTTGTTAGGTTATTATTATATTTGTTTTATTGTTGTAATGTTTTGTCTTCATTTAAAAACAACCATCTTTGAAAACTAATAAAAACTACAGTTTAAAAAAAACAAAAAACAGTCAGACGGAGACAGACACAAAAAGGGAAGAGACAGGGAGGGATAAAGAAAGAGAATGGGGGGAGGACATTTGCAGAGATGTTACAAATTATGTATTCGCCGTTTTAATACTGAAACCAGCGCAGAGAAAAGTCTCAACGGTTTCTGCGGTGGAGTCTCCAACGGCACATATGTGAACTTAGCCTTACAAGTGTAACTACAATGTTCCAGATTTACAAGAAAATTTCTAGAAGAGCAATTCCCCAGTAGCTGCTGGTGAACCCTGCGGGGAGGGGCACGACAAGACAGTGAGTCCTAAGCTGAACCCCCTGTCCCTGCCTACTTGCCTGAATTGCCCTAGGCGACAGATGACAACTGGGCGGCGATCCCTTCTTAGATATATGTGATGACGCAGAACGCAGACAAGACAAACAACAACAAAAGGGAGGTCAGCTAGCCAAGGGGTCGGTACCAGTCGGCAGCGCAGTACAGACTCAAAATCCGAGAGAATAGTCAAAAGTAAAGACAGAGGTCAGGAATATGTATAGAGATAACAAACAGCAAAGAGTTAATAGCCAGCATGCACAAGCCAATAATAAGCAGGTGAATGTGAGCAATCAATAAATAGGAAGGAAGAACCCGCCCTAGACCTGATAGGAAGATAGGCTGTCAATCACACAGGTAAGGCTAAGATTAACTATTTGAGGAGCAGAGAGAAACAAAGGTGTAAGAGATGGGTGTGGTAGAAAATCAATTATAGAGGTGAGGGAATCGGACAGTGTTCAGACAGGATACACAAGAACCTGAAGCAAGGAATGATAGCCGGACATGCCTCCTGTGCCATAGTCTGCGACTGAAGGATGGTGCAGAAGCCCGAACAGGCAAAGACGTTATGAGGGGTCACCGGACCCTCACCAGCTGGACCAGGTTTTGAGGGATTCTGATGATGCGCTTTACAATTAGAGGGGCGTTCCTAAACTTTAGTAGCCGAGACTGTCTCCTCCCTGACACAATTTAAGGTGAGCAAAGCAATACAATGAGATGAGCACTGATCTCCCCATTTTACCAACTCCCTTTTAGACCAATCCAAAGTAGGGTTATCTAAATCCAACCATGGAAGTCCCAAAATAAAATCAAAAGACAGATGCTCCATAACAAAAAAGCTTATGACCTGAGAATGTGCAGAGCCCACTTGCAAAGTGATTAAGGGGGTCTTGAATCGGACCTTACCTCTGGCCAGTGGGGCAAAATCCACCCCAGTAACTGACAGAGGAGTATCAGGTGGCTAAAGCCGCAGACCAAAGTCTACAAAGGCCTGGCCAGAAATCAATCTGTCTCCAGAGGACAGAGCCACAGATAATAGCATTTTATTGCTATTTTCGGAGAATACCTGGTTGCCTGAGTGGTTCTTCCGACTACCACTCAGGCACTGAAGTTTTTCCGCTGGTGTGCTGGGTTTGATAGAGCAGTCTTGGATGAGATGACCCGATTCACCACAGTACAGACAGAGGTTATTCCGGAGACGATGCTCTCATCGAGTCTTGGCGTCCACAGCTATTTGCATGGGTTCCTCACCAGGAGTGATAGAGGAAAAAATAGATATTTCAGGAGAGAGTGAGGAAGAGACAGAAAACTTGGAGGAAACAGGCCCTACTCTCTCTTTAAGATTTTCCCGGATTCTACGGTCAATACGGATGGCCAAAGTCATGACCTGCTCAAGAGTAGGAGGATCTGGATGATCTACCCAGACCTCCTTAACACAATCACACAGACCTTGTTTAAAGTGAGCCTTTAAAGCAGATTCACACCAACATTCCGTGACACTGCATTTACGGAACTTCGAGCAATACTCCTCAGCAGAGCGTTTGCCCTGTCGGATAGTGAGGAGTTGCGATTCCGCAAGCGTAGTGTGGTCTGGCTCAGCATAAATAGATCCCAGGGACTTAAAAAAAATTTTCAAAGTCTGACCACTCTTCTGCCCCAGGAGGAAGTTTAAGGGCCCAAGCTTGTGGATCCCCCTGTAGGAAAGATGTAACTACCCCCAGCATTTGGGCCTGGGATGCATGTGGAGTAATACGAAAATACAGGCGACAATACTCCCTGAATGTCTCAAATTTTTCTCGGACCCCTGAGAAACGATCCGGGAGTAACATTTTAACTCTGGGAAGGGAACAGCAGGGGATGGTGGCACAGCCACAGTTTGGTTCTGAGTCAGAGTCTGAACCTGACTTGCCAGCTCAGCTACCAGGCCTGCCAAACCCTCCATCCGGGCTACAAGGTCCTGAATAGGATCCATGCCAATCCAGAGGAAAAAAAATGGCATAAGGTATTTGGGCTTGCTATTCTGTAAGGGAATTGCTAGAAGAGCAATTCCCCAGTAGCTGCTGGTCAACCCTGAGGGGAGGGACACGACACGACAGTGAGTCCTAAGCTGAACCCCCCTTTCCCTGCCTACTTGCCTGAACAGCTCTAGGTGACAGACGACAACTGGGCGGCAGTCCCTTCTTAGATATAAGTGATGACACAAGGCAGACAAGACAAACAACAACAAAAGGGAGTTTGCGACCAGAGGATGGCGCAGAGGCCCGAACGGGCAAAGACGTTACACCATACTTATTTTTTAGGAACCACTTCAGTTCTGAAGGGGATTATAAAGTCCTATATATTAGAAACCCTCCATAAATCACCCCATTTTCAAAACTGCACCCCTCAAATAATTCAAAACAGTTTTTGGGAAGTTTGTTAACACTTTGAGCATTTCATGAGATTTAAAACAAGATGGAGATAAAATTTAGACATTTCATTTTTTTTTTCAATAATACATTCATTTAGCCCTAAAATTAACACATTAATAAGGGGTTAAAGGAGAAAATGCATCCCATAGATTGTTATGCAGTTTCTCCCGAGCACAGAAATACCTCACTTGTGGAGGTAAACTGATGTTTGTGCACACGGCATCACATGGGAAGGAAGGATCGACACTAGGCATTTGAAAAGCAGATTTTGCTAGAATAGTTTTCAGGTGCCATGTCTCATTTGCAGAGCCCCTAGAGTACCAATTTTGGAAACTACACCCCTCAAGGAATTTATCAAGGAGTATATTGAGCATTTTGACCCCACAGCCGTTTTATAGATTTTATTAACAGTGGGATGTGTAAATGAAAAAATACAAAAATGTTACTTTATCCACAAAGTTTTCACAAGGGGTTAAAGGATAAAACGCACCCCACAGTTTGTTAAACAATTGCTCCTGAACAGGACAATATCCCATATGTGGTTATAAACTTCTGTATGGGTACATAGCGGGGCTCAGAATGAAAAGAGTGCTATTTAGCTTTTGGACGGCAGATTTTGCTGGAATAATTTTCAGTTGCCATGTCAAAAAGTGACCCCATGTTGGAAACTATACTCCTCATACAATTTGTCAAGGAGTAAGGTGAGCATTTTGACCTCACAACTGTTTCACAGATTTTATAACCATTGGGATGTAAAAATTAAAAGTTACTTTTTGTCCAATAAACCATCAATTCAGTCCCAAATTTTTCATTTTTACAAAGGGTTAAAGAACAAAAAGCACCCCACAATTTGTTACACAATTTCTCCTGAGAACTGCAGAGCCCTGGAGGTGCCAGTAAATTGAAATTCCCCAAGAAATGACCCCATTTTGTAGGGGCAATTTTATGATCTCTGCAAACATAACATGGCATCCAAAAAGCAACAATCTGAATCTGTGCTTTAAAAGAACCTAGTGTTCCTTCATATCTGTGCCCTTCTGTGTGCCCACAGTCGGGCACAGAAGGGAAGGAGTACTATTTTGTTTTTTGGAACACAGTTTGGTTTATGGACGTCATGCCACTTTTTCAGAGCCACTGAATTGCCAGTACAGTGAAATGCGTAGACACTTGACCCTATTTTAGAAACTACACCCATCAAGGGATTTCTCAAGCAGCGTAGTAAGCATTTTTAACCCTTGAGTGTTGCATTAATTTAATTTCCAGAAATGAATGCGAAGCTGATGGTGAAAGTGAAAATCGCTATTTTTCCAGAGATACACCATTTCAGTGCCCAATATGTTGTGCCCAGCTTGTTAGGCAGAGACACATAGTCCAAAAACTGTTAATCGGGTATCCCAGGCACAACAGCTTTTGGAGCGTTCATCTCTGATATAAGCTGGGCATAACATATTGTGCAATGAAATTACGTATTCCTGGAAAAATTGCTATTTTCACCTTTCACCATCAGCTGCTGCGCATTCACGTCTGAAAAATAAATTTATTCAACATTTGGGGGTTAAAAATGTTCACTGTACCCCAGGATAAATTGCTTCAGGGGTGTAGTTTCCAAAATGGGGTCATGTGTCAGGAGATTCCACTTTACTAGCATTTTAAGAGTGGCATGGCATCCAAAATCCAAACCATCGAAATATATGCTCCAAAAACCAAATAGCGCTCCTTCCCTTCTGTGCCCGGCTGTGTGCCCAAACAGCAGTTTATACCCACATATGACATTAAAGGGGTTATCCAGTTTCTAAAATTGATGCCCTATCCTTAGGAGTTGCCCCGTTTTGAAAACTGCACTCCTCAAACAATTTATCAAGGGGTGTAGTGAGCATTAGTTTCACAGATGTGAATGCACAGTTGATGGGGAAAAGTGAATATGTAAGCTGTGCATTGGGGACACCAAATCCCGCTGCAGCCAGTTTTTTCCTAATAATTTTGTGATTTGGGGTTTTTTGTCTTCACATTGTGCAAGGTATGTTTTTTTTTTTTTCTGGTGATATAGCCATTTGAGGGCTTATTTTTTACAGGATGATATGCATTTTGTAATTACACCTTTTGCCCATAACTGATTGACTCTTTCTTGGTGGATTAAAAAAAAAAAAAAAAACTATTGCTTTTTAGCTTTTACATTTTTTTGTTGTTCAGGGTACAGCATGAGTAACATGATACATTTATTCTATGGGTTGGTACAATTACGACAATTCCTAATTTATATTCGGGTCGGTATGATTACGGCGATACCTCATTTACACTGTTTTTTTATGCGTTACTAATTTTGCAGAAGAGTGAAGAAATCAGGCGATACCTTTTAGAGGCTAATTGAGTATATTTGATAAGTAAGCTTTCGGAAGTCTAGCTCCCTTCATCAGACATGGTGTTATAGAAGAACCTGAAAATTCACATTATTTATACATACACAAGGCATGGATCTTCAAAAGGATTCTTGAACTAACAAAATGCAATATACGTAGAGACATTATTTATAACAGGTCAGGAAATAAACAGTCTAAAATTTGTGGTGCGTGACAGAGGGATCTGTTATCTATCTGTAATCAGGTGGTGATTTGTGACCCTCACAGGTCATACATAGTGTGACATAAAGCTGGCATGAATATTAAGTCCAAATCACAGGTCATACATAGTGTGACATGAAGCTGGCATGAATATTAAGTCCAAATTGCAGAGTTTGATATTTTTGCATTAACTTGTACTCCCATTGTTTCCTCTCATTCTGTGTCTTAAAATGTCCCAATAAAACCACAACCCGCAAATCTTCAATAGAGTGGTCTTCTCTGGAGAAATGTGCGGCCACTGGGAGATCTGTTCTGCTGTTATGAACTCCTTAACGACCTTAGACGTACTATTACGTCCTGGGCGCTAGGTACTTCGCCCGAGGCCGGCCACCCGCTCACTATCTGAGTAGGCGGCATCGGAACCGGGTGTTAGCTGTAACTGACAGCTAACACCGTGCTCCATAACCTCCTGTCAAACACGACCGCGGCATCCAAGGGGTTCCACCATCTTGCCGCCCCCGGCACCCCCCACTACCTAGTTGATCCTGCCGAGACCTCCGGAAGTCAGCGCTTCCTGTATAGACTGCAAGACACATGTATGATTGTGTCTTGCAGTCTATAGTACTGATCCAGAGATCAAAGCATCTCTGGCTCAGGTGTCGTAATGGGACACATGAAAAAGTAAAAAAAAAGTGAAAAAATAATAATAATAATAATAATAATAATAATGATAAAAGAATAATGACCCAAAAATTCCCTTTTCCTATATAAAATGAATTATATAAAAAATAAACCTAAAAATGAATAAAAACAATACATATTTGGTATCGCCGCGTCTGTAACAACCTGTACAATAAAACTGAAACCATATTTAACGTACACGGTGAACGTTGGGGAAAAAAAAACGGGAAAAAAACGCCAGAAATAATGATTTTTTTACCATCTCATCTTACAAAATATGCCATAAAAAGTGATCAAAAAGTCATATGTGCCCCAAAACTGTACCAATAAAAAGCACAGGTTGTCCCGCAAAAAATAAACCCTAAACCATGTCTGTAAACTGAAAAATAAAAATGCTACCCATCTCAGAAGATGGTGATGTAAAAAAAATTGATTTATGTCCCCAAATGGGTTCTTGTTCTGCGAAATTAGTATTGCTTAAAAAAACAGTATAAATGAGGTATCGCCGTAATCATACCGACCCGCAGAATAAAGGTAACATGTTACTTATGCTCTACGCTGCATGGTGAAAAATTTAAAAGGTAAAACGCAGTGCCAGAATTGATGGGCTTTTTTTTTTTAATCCACCAAGAAAGAGTTAATAAAATTTATTTAATAAGTTGTAGACACCTAAATATGATGTCATTACAAAATACATCTCATCCCGCAAACAACAAGTCCTCATATGGCTACATCACCAGAAAAATTAAAAAAAAAGTCAAAAACCCAAAAATTGCCAAATCATTAGAACAAAACTGGCTGAGTCAGGAAGGGAATGTATAAACTGTGTGAGCGTATATTAGGGTACAAACCAGATTTAGACCTTACAAGGGATAATAAACCAGAAGTGACCCCCAGAGTGACCCCTCCAATAATAGGAGCTACTGGGGAAATAGTAGGGAACTTAGTGTACCCAATGTACTCCGCACAGCTTACATATTCACTTTTCCCCATCCGCTGTGCAGTCATGTCTGTGATACTAATGCTCGTTACACCCCTTGATAAATTCTTTGAGGGGTGCACTTTTCAAAATGGGGTCATTCCCTAGGGGATTCCACTTTACTGGTACTTTACAGGCTCTGCAAACATGACATGGCATCCAGATCCCAAACATCTGAATCTGCGCTCCCAAAGCCAGTGTACTCAGGATAACATACTTAATGTCATATGTGGTACAAACTGCTGTTTGGGCACAGCTGGGCACAGAAGGGAAAGAGCGCTATTTGGTTTTTGGAGAACAGACTTGGACGGTTTGGTTTTTGGGCACCATGACTCTTTTTCAGAGCTGAAATGCCAGTACAGTGGAATCCCCTGACATGTCACCCCATTTTGGAAACTACACCCCTGAAGGAATTTATCCAGGGGTACAGTGAGCATTTTTAACCCCCAAGTGTTGCTATAATTTATTATCCATAAATGAATACGCAGCTGATGGTGAAAGGTGAAAATGACAATTTTTCCAGGAATACATCATTTCAGTGCATATGTGGCATCCCAGAGCTGGCTATGGCTGGGCTGAGGGTGATCTCTGTAGTCATTGTATTATTTCCTGTTGCTTCATAGCCTGTGTGACATAGCAGGGGGTCCTGAGTCTCACACAACACAGCGCCACCTAGTGAGCCTCACACATGCATTACACCTCCCATAGGATTGAATAGTAACCAAATGTCCAATTGGAGGACATCGCCTGGGAAAAGGGGAGGAGTCAGCTGATCACTGGGTCCCCATGGTAACACCCCTGCAGGAAGGTCCTGCGTGTGAGGAGTTAGAAGTGTGGAGTGTTAGGAGGAGGAGGTGAGGAGATAAGTGTGATGTCCTGTGAAGAAAGCAGTGAGTTTAGTGCAGGAATCTCAAGTCCTAGACAGGCCCAGGAAGGTTGGAGAGCTGACATACTCCAGCTATTCAGAAGATCCTGTCCCCTGTCTGCCTAGCCATCGCCCTGAAGGAAGTCAAGCATCATTATCTTGTCAGCATGAGACTGTGGAGAGAACATTCTGGAACACGTGCTCCATAGCAAGTATCACAGGATCCAGGGGCCAAGGCCAGACCTGTGGAATATCCTGCCACCCTGACTATTGCACCCCGAAACTCTGCGCTATCAGGACCACATAACGTGAGTGGGGAACATTATGTACTAGTATCATGGTGGGCATCCTCCTATGAGCCAAATAGGAGCCCAGACGCACCTTAGGGCTGTAACACTGAAGTATAAGGGGCTAGGAACACCTTTCATCAAGTCTACCCTGCACCCCAGGACTTTGCTGTGTCACCAGGCGTACCCCGTTGTTTTGTATTGAAGAAACTGTTTAAGCATTTGTGCCTCCACACCCATGGAAGTAAAAGTTCAACTTTACAACCGTTTCTGTGTCTGACTCTGCACCGACAACATCAGGGCGCCCCAAACACCACCAGTCGGCACAGTATAGGGGAAGCGCCCCGGGGGAACAATCACCACCAACATTTGTGCAGCCCCCTCATCACCGGTACCAGTGGTGGTAACGTGGGACAGCACCAGCGCTGCGCCCTCGTGCCCAGAGACCGTGACAAGTCTGCGCTGTTTGCACCCCCGCAATCCCAACTGCAGCGTTACCTTCCATCTGGTCACCTCACATATGTTGTGCCCGGCTTATATCAGAGATGAACGCTCCAAAAGCTGTTGTGCCCAGGATCCCCGCTTAACAGTTTTTGGAGTGTGTGTCTCTGCAGACATAAGCTGGGCACAACATATCGGGTACTGAAATGTCGTATCTATGCAAAAATTTCATTTTTAACTTTTCATTATTAGCTGCACATTCATGTCTGGAAATTAAAAGAATGCAACACTTAAGGGTTAATAATGCTTGCTACCCCACTTGATAAATCCCTTGAAGGGTATGGTTTCCAAAATGGGATCACATGTCTGCGGATTCCACTTTACTGGCAATTCATGGGCTCTGCAAAAGTGGCATGGTGTCCAAAAAGCAAACTGTGCTCCAAAAACCAAAATAGCGCTCCTTACCTTCTGTGCCCGGCTGTGCCCAAACAGTAGTTAATACCCACATATGGCGTTGTTAAGTATGTTGTCTTGGGTACATCAGTGCCATACATGTGGGCATAAACTGCCATTTGGGCACACAGCAGGGTGCAGATGTGAAGGAGCGCTATGTGCTTTTGGAGCGCAAATTTAGATGGTTTTTTGGACACCATGTCACATTTGCAGAGACCCTAAAATTGCCCCTACAAAATGGGTGTCACTTCTTGGGGAATTTCAATTTACTGGCACCTCCAGGGCTCTGCAAAAATAACATGGCGACCAGAAAGTCCCTCTAAATCTATACTCCAAAAGTTAAAAAAACGCAGTGCTCCTTCCCTTCTGAGCCCTGCTGTGTGCCCAAGCAGCAGTTTACACCCACATATATAATTTTTTTGTCCCCGGGATATCCCACTAAATAGTTTTAGGAATTCATGTCTCTGATGCCACAAAGTGGCCGCAACGTATTAGGCACTGAAATTGGATATTTCTTTAAAAACTTTAATTTTCACTTTGTACATTAATTTTTGGGAAGCATTTTTAGGCTCAAAATAATAATAACCCTTGATACATTCCTTGAGGGGTGTAGTTTCTAAAATTGGGTCACTTTTGAGGGGTTTCCATTGTATTGGTAGTACTTTAGGGGTTCTGCAAATGCGACATGGCACTCAAAAACTATTCCAGCCACATTTGCCCTCCTAAAACCAAATAGCGCTCTTTCCATTCTGAGTCCCACCATGTACCCATACAGCAGATTATAATCACATATGGGGCATTTCTGTGTTCAGAAAAAATTGTGTAACAAACTGTGGGGTGTTTTTTCTTCTTTAACCACTTGCAAAAATTAAAAATATGTCGCTAAATGGACGGTTAATTGGAAAAAAGTAATTTTTCATTTTTACGTCACAAAATCAATAAAATCTGTGAAACAGCTGTAAGGTCAAAATGCTCACTATACCCCTTGATGAATTCTGTGAGGGGTGTAGTTTCCAAAATGGGGTAACTTTTTGGGGGGGTTCCTTTGTATTGGTACTTTAGGGGCTCTGCAAATGAGACATGGCACCCGAAAAAAATTCCAGCAAAATCTGCTTTTCAGATGCCAAGTGTCGCTCCTTCCCTTCCGTGCGCTGCCATTCGCCCAAAAATCAGTTTACACCCACATGTTGGGTATTTCCGTGCTTGGGAGAAATTGCATAACAAACTGTGAGATGCATTTTCTCCTTTAACCCTTTGTGAATGTATTAATTTTAGAGCTAAATTAAGGAATTAGTGGAAAAAAATGAAATGTCTAAATTTCACCTCCATATTGTTTTAATTCCAGTGAAATGCTTAAAGGGTTAACAAACTTCCTATATGCTATTTTAAATTATTTGAGGGGTGCAGTTTTGAAAATGGGGTGATTTATGGGGGTTTCTAATATATAGGCCTTTATAATCCCTTTCAGAACTGAAGTGGTCCCTAAAAAATTAGTTTGGGAAATTTTCTTGTAAATCTGCAAAATCGCTGTTACACTTGTAAGCCTTCTAACATCCAAACTAAATTACAGGATGATTAAAAGATGATGCCGATATATAGCAGAGATATGGTAGATAATATATATTAATGTATTTGGGTGGTATGACTATCTGTTTGAAAAGCAGAGCATTTCATATTTTGAAAATTGCGATTTTTTTCCAAATTTCCATCAAATTTCCTATATTTTTATAAATAAGTACAAAAATATTCATTAGTGTTTACCACTAACATGAAGTACAATGTATCACAAAAAAACAATCTAAAATCACTTGGGTAAGTTAAGACGTCGCAAAGTTATTGCCGTATAAAGTGACACATGTCAGTTTTGAAAAACGAGGCCTGGTCCTTAATGCACTTTTGGGCTGGGTCCTTAAGGGGTTAATGTTGGATCTGTGTGAGTTCATTCGCTGACTAAGTCTCTGCCCTGTTTCCCCCAGATAGAGGCCTGTGGTGGGACATTGCACACACATTATGAGATACACCACATTGGAAGACCTGCAGGAAAATGTCCCCCTAATTCTGTGCACCTGTTGTGACTGTGGGATAGGTACACTGTCAGCGGTGTGGATGTGCTTGCAGGTCATGCACCTGTTTTGCAGGCAAGGTGAGGTGCCATTTTCAGTTGGGGCCTTCAGGGCACTCTGGACAATAATACGCCTCAGGTTTGGTGGTTGTCGAAAGGAAAGGAAAGGGGATACTGGAAATATGTCCTTAAGTCTATTGTCCTTATGTAGCACAGGTTGGAGCTCCTTGGCAATCCTTCGTAGGATCCAGCTGTGGGTTGTAGGTGACAACTAGGGGCACTCGGGCTTCTTTCCGGGTCTCTTTATATGTGAGCAGACACCATGTCTGATGAAGGAAGCTAGACTTCCGAAAGCTTACTTATCAAATATACTCAGTTAGCCTCTAAAAGGTATCACCTGATTTCTTCACTCTTCCACTACTTTCTATGGCTAACACGGTACAACATTATACTACTAATTTAGCAGAATAAAAACCCATTTGGGGACCTAACTCAATTGTTTTTTCATTGCCATCTTCTGAGAGGCGTAACATTTTTATTTTTTGTTAACAGAGTTGGTTGAAGGCTTATTTTTTGCAGGGCGAGTTGTGCTTTTTATTGGTACTGTTTTGGTGAATATATAACTTTTTTATCACTTTTCATAGCATATTTTATAAGGTGAGAAGGCAGAAAATCATTACTTCCGGCGTTTTTTTCCTTTTTTTTTTTTTTTTTTTACTACGTTCAACGTGTAGGTTAAATAATGTTTCAGTTTTATTGTACAGGTTGTTATGGATGTGGTGATGCCACATAGAAAAAAGGCATTTTTGGAGCTTTATTGTTCTGATCGCTGGTTCAGTAGAATACACTGCAATACACATGTATTGAAATGTATAGTGGAAGTCAACTAGTCTGTTCATCTTGGCAAGATCAACCAGATATGCAGGGTCCTGGCAGCCCGGGGGTCACTGGTCAGACCCTGGGCTGCCAAAATTAGATATTCACCCCCCCCAAACTAGCCACCAGAGGGGCTGATGGGGGGATTTGGTTATCAGAAACTCGTTAAATACCGAAGTTATGTTTGACCGTGGCATCTAAGGAATTAAAACCCCCAATCAGAGGAACACCTGCTCCGTATGCCACCCACTCACATAAGACATCCATTGTCATTAAGGCACTAGTGGCCAGGACGTACTATTACGTCATGTGTAGCTAAGGGATTAAAGGGAGCCTACCATCTCCTCCAAGCATATTCATCTGCCACCACCATATTACAGAGTACATTACAGTGGTAAAGAACATATCTTTGTTATGTTTGTCACTTTTGTAGATTTGTAGAGAATGAACTTTGAAGCATTATACAAACTAGGTAGTTGATGCACTGGAGATGGTCCTTCAGCTCCTGCCACTGCTCTTGCCACTCAGACCCTTACCATCTTCTGCCTGTGCCACCTTGTGCTGTGAGTTTTGATCCTGCTTACGATCAGTGCAGGGACTCATCGGCTATGAAGGCTGCTCAGCTCTGGAGCAGTCACCATGTATAAAAACCCAACATATAACGTAATAGTAAAGCGGATGTTGGGAAAGGGACAAATATGTGTTATGAGTAGATCCCCATTCAAATGGCAGACAGAAACAGGCAGAGACACCGTAAAAGTTGAAGCAAACTCGTGAGCTTGTAGTTACAGCAGAAAAGCTGGTAGAAGGCAACTGGCTAGGTGGCACAGTCTTTAACACTTGTCAACAGTTGAACAAAGGAGTTACAACACAAACACAGAGCTGTTTAAAGGGGTTGTGCAGGACTCTAAAACATGGCTGTTTTCTTCTTCTAAGGAAGTGACATCATGTCCATTGGTCACATGGCAATGCAACATATCCATCCTATTAAAATTAATGGCCATGTTACCAACAGATATAATATCACTTCCTGAGAAGAAAAAAGCAGCCATGTTGTAACATCCTTGCCTGTTCGGACCTCTGCGCCATCCTCCAGCCACATGCTACGGCGCAGGAGGCGTGTCCATGTACGATTCTCTGCTCCTGTTGTTCTTGCACAGCTGAGTATTTTTTGCAGTGCACCAGTCCAGCCAATGCTATGAGTTCCCCTGGTTATTTAATAGTTAACATTAGTAGTTCTTTGATTGACATCCTTCCTTGCTAGTCAAGCTTGGGGCGGATTCTTGTTACCTTTTATAGAGTTTTCCAACCCTCACTTGGTTGCTTGCTATTAGCTTCTCTGAGCATGCTGGCTATTATCTGCTTTCTGATATTACATTTCTGACTTTGGCTTCTCCTTTTGACTCTTCTTCTGGTTTCGATTTTGTACTGCGCTGACCCTTGGCTCTCTCATTTCCCTGTGTCTGTTAGTTTGTCTTATCTGCGTTTTGTGTTTACACTCGTATTGGAGGAAGGGACTGTCACCCAGTTGTCCTCTACCGCCTAGGGTAGTTGAGGCAAATAGGTAGGGACTGGGGGCTGGGTTGAGCATTAGGGCTCAGTATCTCTGACATTCCCTTCCTCCCTAGTTTCATCAGCAGCACTGGGGAGTTGCTTAACTGGCAATTCCCTAACACATGTTATAGAAGTCCTGCACAGCCCCTTTAACTTCACAACACATAACATGCAAAGTTTATCAATTAGCTTGTAATCTGCACCCTCCAGCTACTTGCAGTTTTCATCTATATTGATGATGGTCTCTGGTACTGGGTCACAAGTCAGTTCTTCTTATTGTCACCTTTTATAGTCCAACAATGTTCACAAGTAACTGGCTGGTTGTGCAGTCTGAAGCACGCCCTCATGGTAGATACCAATTACCTTCTTTTGGTGGTACTTGGTCTGTACTTCACTTCTGGTGGGTGTACCCTTCACAATCAAGTATCAGGCATACACTTTCCATCAGATGTGACTGTCTCTCACAAGCAGTTATCAGGCTAAATTCTCTGTCTGTTGTGGTTGACTTCACCTCTAGAGCAGATCTCTCACTAGCAATGGTCAGCAGTCTCTTACACTAGGGCCAAACAGTAATTTCGGCTGCAGCTCTTGTCGCATGACCAAAGATCATCATGTTGCACTGCGACTCCTTCACTAATGTAAGTGAATGTAGTCACATTGTTACCTAGGGAATGTTGCAACCACGAGTTCTAGCCACAAAAAAATTAAGCAGTGTTCAATTTTTGTTGCTCTGAGATGCAGTTACAGTACCAACTGTGCCTTTGCAGGGCACACAGCGATCTTTGGTTATGTGACAGGCTAGGGCTATATGGTGACGAGTCATGCAACAAAAATTGCAATGTATCCCTATGGTGTCACACTGCAACTGCAACTTGAAAGTTGCATAAAAAACGATCCTGTTGGATTTTAGTGGCAGGTCCCAAGTGGCATGCAACTTTTTTACCCTAGATTTTATTTAAAGTTGTATGCGACTTATATGTGACATGTCTACGACTTGACTGTTTTTTTTCGCAAAGTCACAGAAAAGTTTCATAAATGTTTTAGTTGCACGACTTACAGGTATGTTTAATTTTTTGATGTGCAAAACATTGCCATGTGACCGTAGCCTTTATATCTATCAAGAGTGTTGTATTTGCTCTGCTTTAACCTTAGACAAACCAAGAGTATAGCACAATATGTGACAATGTACAAAAATGCTATCCAAAGATAGAATACATTTTCCTCATCAAATATCGTCCTTAATGAGTATGCCAGCACCAATAAATTACATATAACCGATAAAAAGTGGAGCAAGACTCTGGAGATACCAAAAAATAAAAATATATATATTTTATTTACACAATAAAATTAAAAAACAACTAAATTCATAGGGTGAGGCAAATAGTACAAAACCATGAGTGTCAGACACTATGGAGACATTAAATATTTTATTTGAGGATCCCACATTCAAGAAAGAAAGAAGGGGGAATTAAAGACAATATACTTGGGACAATGAATGTATAAATAGGAAAACAGGAATGAGACTATGCATACAAATAATTCATTAAATAATATATAATATATATGCATCAGTATAAATAAATAGTATGCACACAGATACCTCCATAATTCATAGAAAAACCATGGCCCCAAACTCTGTACAACTGTAACGTCTCTGCCTGTTCGGGTCTCTGCGCCACCCTCCGCTCGCATGCTGCGGCGAAGGAGGTGTGTTCAGTTTGATTCCTTCCTTAAGGTTCTTGTTGCTCAGTCTGAACTCTGTCCTAGTACTTCTACTATGTAATTGAATTTCAGCTACATCCGTTTCCTGCACCTTGTTTCTTTTCTGCTCCTCTAATAGTTGATCTTAGCCCTGCCTGTGTGATTGACAGCCTGTCTACCAATAAAGTCTGGGACAGGTCCTGGACTTGCTAAAAACAGGTCATCAGTCCACTCATGGTGGCTGGCTATTGAGATTCTGTCCTGTGACTTTGTCCCTGCTAGCTCCTTTTTCTGCTATTATTGTATTTCTTACTTCTGACCTTTGGCTCCCCCTGTAACTACTCTCTTGGATTTCGTTTTGGTACTGCATTGCTCAACTGTTACCAACCCCTTGGCTAGCTGACTTCCCTTTTGTTGTTGTTTGTCCTGTCGTTCTGTGTGTCATTTAAAGTAGGGATCGGCTCCAAGTTGTCGTCTGTCACCTAGGACAGTCAGGCAAGTAGGCAGGGCCAGTGAGGGGGGTTTCAGCTTTAGGGCTCACTGTCTTGTCATGCCCCTCCTCCCAGGGTTCAACAGCAGCTCTGGGGAATCACTCCTCTAGCAATTCCCTTACAACAACTATGGGAAATGACAATTAACAATGTCAATAGCAATACATCTAATTCCATAGGACATATATAATAATCATTGTACATGACGTGATTATAATAGCCCAATAATGTTACACATTCCAAAAAGGGAACATACCCTTAGAGATAAACCCCAAAATCTCCCAGGACTGACACCACACATCCAACACGCGTTTCGGCTGCGCCTTTGTCACCAGGGGTTATGTAATTTCAATGGGTCAGAACCCTATATAGGTAAATCTCATCACCTGCTCTCCATCCCAAATCATCTGGTAAGTTGCAGCATGCAGCACAAACATGCTGCCACATCCCCATTAGGTCTCCAAGTCGCAGGCAGAAGTGACACAGAGAAGCGCAACATCCATGTGACGTCATCACCATTAACGTTATCTGCCCTCCTCGATACGGAAGCTTAATCAAGACAAGGCAGCCAACCGCGCACATGCACACCAGGTGGGAAAAGGGAAAATGTGATAAAATCAAGAATAAAGTAATGAAGTGTAATGCTGATTGCACACAACCGTATGCTAACCGGCTGCTGTGAATGAACGGCCCGGGTGGCGCACAGGGGACACACAGATGCCATCCATGTACTGCCCGTGCACTGGCCGTGCTTCCGCGGCCCCTTTCATTCAATGAATAGGAGCCGCGGAAGTAGTGCCGCAAAATCGGGCAGGAATAGGACATATTTTGCGGCCCAGATTGTTGGCCCGCAAAAGGGACCGTGTGATTCATGGTCATGTGTACGGGTCCATAGAAATGAATGGGTCAGTGTGCTATCCGGGAAAAACCCGGATAGCACACTGACCGACCATTCATATGGTTGTCTGCAAGGGGGCTAAATGTGTATTGTGCGTAAGTATATAAGTGCACTACACAGTGACCAGTAAAAGAATATCAGTGCCAATTGTGTTAAAAACTAAATAAATTACATAAACATTGCATTAAATCCTTCCGTTTGAACTCATAACATGTACAGTTCATTTACATGTACAATTCCACTTCAAACCTATAGTCAAAATCCTTTTAAACCCATGTGTTAATATTCTTTGGGAATACACAGAAACCTACATTGCAGGGGATTGTTTCCAAGAATGTCCTGGATAAAGATAATTTCTATGTCTTGATCATTTCAGTAAATAAAATGACAGATGCTGAGTCTTCATACCAAAGCCAACAGCCTAGCATCCATAAGGCAATAGTTAACCTCTTCAGTTCTCAATACAATGGCCCACTTTTATTAAAAACAGGGCAAACCATTTAAAAAGATTACAAGAACTGCACCTAATGTGTTAAAAGACACAACTCTTAATTCCCTTACGTCCAACAGCAGCACAATATGGGGGTATCTCTGCCCCTGCGTGCTGGTAGGACAGGCGGAATGTTTCATTTACATAATAATTAAGTGATACTCCCCTATAAGAGGCAAAGGAGACCTCCCCCCACTGTGTTTTTTTCTGTCCTGTGTGGTGGGACAGGTGGAGAGAGGCACTTTGTCCTCCCATTTTTTTCCTAAAAAGGATTTGGAGGGTTAACTACATTTTAGTAACTTTTCTCCTCTTCTGCTGTTCATCTCTTTCCTTGGGAACTTTTTACTCCTGAAGCTTCCTTTTTTCTACCTGCTGCACTCTCTGTCAGTGGCCATTCTGAGCTGGGTGCCTGCCCTTGTCGGACCTCAGGTGAGATGTTTGCGGCTGGGCAGGTTGTGCATGCTGTGTGTGTCTGTTTCTGAGCCTTGGAGGCTGTGTTGCAGGGTTTATATATAACCATTATGCAGCTCCTGGCCTGGCTAAGTTCTTCAGCAGAGCTTATGCTTCAGATGTTTGTGCTCAGCTACAACAGATCACAGCGTCTCAGACATAAGTTCCCTACACTGCCTTCTGATGCAGTTATGGTTCAATCCCAGACTGCCACAAAAACACACCGCACTTGCTATAGCAGTGGAATTAAAGCAAGGAGAAAGAGAAAGGTTAAAGCCGGAGAAAGTGAGGTTGTCACTTCAACTCCAGAACTTTTTTGCAGGTCCTGTTTTCCTGGGACCGTGTTTTTTCTGTTACACTTCTGCAGCCTACTTTCTGTACTGCTGTATTGCACTACCGGACTAGTTTTAGGACATTCTCTTACCACTGTAGTGGTATTAAAGACCCCATTGTTAAGGGTCTCTAAAAGAGTTTGTGTATATAAATTTTATGGGTAAGTATGGTTTTCTCCCTACCTATTTAAACGTTCCTCCTGAGACAATGGTTGTCTCTTATATAGGGGAGGCCTCTGTACGCTTCCTTTTGTTTGCTACTGTCTGCATTTTTTCCAATCTCCTGATACTGTTCTGACTGATGTCCTCCTCTGCTTCCGGTGGCAGCAGCAACTCCAGGAGGGAAAGCTCCTCTAAGCTGAAATATTTTGCTTATACAGAGTGCGACTTTCCTCTGCCTGATGGTATGAGGAGCGTGAAAAAAATCCGGGACTCAATTTCTCAGATCTCTAAGAAGCCTTGTACTGAGAGACATTCTCAGTCAGTTCCATCAGCGGAGGAATTTCACATACTCAATGAGATGCACTCACCTGATGAAGACACTTCGAAAAATTCCAGTAGACCTCTTTTTTCCTTGGTAAGGATGCCTAGGCTGCTGAAGTCCATCTGGTCAGAGACCGTGATGTTGAACTTGGGGAAGCCTCTAGTTCCACCAATAGGGGGCCTAGGGCCTTCCAAGTGGACTTGACACTGGATAAAGCTTTGACAGGGGAGTGGAGACATCCCAAAAAGTGCAACCTATTTATCCAGGAGATTTAGGACCCTATTTCCCTCAGCAGGATCATTGGGTCCCCCGCCTAACTGCGCAAGTTGTCTCCAATCTCCAAATCTCTATACATAGACGCATGGAGTGCACCCTTAGAAGGGCTTATTCCTCGGCTTCTGCTCAGGTTTCTGTGACATTGCCTCCAATGAGCTAGCGAATAAGCTGCCCTCTGATCTGGCCCATCTGAAGTGGGACATTGACTCTGGAGTCTCCAACGATCTATTATCCCTTATGGGTCGGTTTCCTTGGCGGCAGACTATCTAGCGGAAGATCTGGCCCTCTCTACAGCTGCTAGAAGGCCATTATGTTTGAAGCCTTGGAGAGCGGACAATGCGTCCAAGTATAACTTATGCTCCCTACCCTTTGAGCTGTGTAAACATTTTAGCAGAGGCCTGGACGACGTCATGGAAGGTCTTGCGATAAAAAGGATAAGTGCATTCCGCAGTCTTATAGAGGAAAAGCAGGACCTTCTGGCCGGGGCAGAAATTATCAGCAACCGCCTCAATCTATACTCCAATATCAGAGGCATGCTAGATATCAGTCTAGAGAGGATGAACGTAAAGTTCCCCAATGAAGGGGACAGAAAGAAGTCTGGCTGTTGTCGCCAGCTTCTCGCCTCCTGTAGCGGCAAATATTCCTGTTGGGGGATGCCTCTCCCTTTTTTTCTCTCCTTCTGGCAGAAGATCCAAGACCTTTGGTCTTACAAGTAATACAGCAGGGTTATGCGGACGATTTTCTTCGCCCGCCACAAGACAGATTCATCGCAACCCGCTTTCTTCCTGCACTGAAGCAGGTTATAGTGGAAAATTCCATTCTGGAATACCTGGGCAAGGGGGCCTTGAAAAAAGTTCCCCCCTCAGAAGAAGGTTTGGGGTCTACTCTCTAGACTTCCTACTACCAATATATGATTATAGTCCTGAAATATCTAAGTCTCTTCTTAGAGAAGAGCGTTTCCGAAGTGAGTCCGGGAAGTTGGTCACATCCTTTTCTGCAAAGTGTTGTTCTTGTCACCCTGGACCTAAAGGATGCGTACTTACATGTTCCAGTTATCCTCCTCACAGAAGGTATCTGAGAATTGCCGGGCCACAGGTAACATTTCCAGTTTGCCTGCTCTGCCCTTCAGCATTTCCTCAGCTCCCCACACCTTTACCTAGGTGGTGGCTGCAGTAACAGCCGCACTCAGACTTCAAGGTCTGTTCATAGTGCCATATTGAATGACTGGCTTATAAAAGCCTAGTCAGAAACCATCCTGCTCCAGCACCTGCAGACAACTGTGTCTTTCTCTAGTATCTAGGCTAATAACCGGGAGAAGTCAGAGGTAATTCCTTCCACATGGAAGAAGTCCCTGAGGTTCAGCCTGACTCTGGTCGCCTAGAAATTTCTTTACCTTGAACAAGGAGAGAAAAGATAATCAGAGCGCTTCAGTATCTTCTCAAGACAGTCGGATGTTCATCAGAACAACTATGAGAGTCCTAGGACACATGTCAGCCTCAGCCGATGCAGTCCCTTGCGCTTTATGGCATATGCGTCCCCTCCAGTTGGAAGTACTGGGGGTCTGAAATCATGTCCCTCTGAGTCTTGACAAAAGGATCAGCCTTTCTCCAAGAACTCCTTTCTCTCAACTGGTGGATACACCCAAAAGTCGGATGTCCACGGTCCAACCTCGTTGGACCCTGATGACTGATGCATCCTTTTCAGGATGAGGAGTCCATCTGTACGAGAAGACCATACAAGGAGTCTGGAGCAGGCTAGAAAAGATTACATTATCCATCTAGAGGGAACTCAGAGCAGTTACCTGGCACTCCTCCATTCTTCTCCTCTTCTCAGAGGAAGAGCTGTCAAGATGCGGTCCATCAACTTCGTGACCGTAATAAACAGGAAGGCACCAGATAATTCTCCCTCCTCAGGGAGGCAGGTCTGATTTCCACCTGGGCAGAGAAAAATCTGGCCCATCTCTCCGCAGTTCACATCAAGGGCTCCTTGAACATAGTAGCGAATCAGTTGAGTCAGGGTCTTACCGTATCAGGAGAATGGTCTCTCAATCAAAAGTGTTCCACTGTATATATGCAGGGTGTGAATACCGTTCTATCCTCTTATAGAACACTTACTGCTGTGTGCATTGCTCTGCCCTCCCCCCCCCCCCACCCACACACAACTTTGGTTACTTCAATATCTGTATTGTGTGTATCCAAGTTGCTCACAGACACAGTTTGCTTTTTATTGATTTATTAAAGGTTATGTTTTAACCGTCACTTTTTCTTTGCTACATCTATTGGCCTAACTTACAGATTTGTTTCTGTAAATAACCCTTTGTAAGAGGCAATTATTTTGAGCCATCTGTGAATTAATCCGCAAGGTGTAGGATCCTCCAGAGGCTTCGACAAACCTACTATTCGGCCACACCTACATAGTGCTCACATTCAGAAACGGTTGCAGACATACATGAAGACTAATTTTGAGTCTTGTTTACTGAAGAGTGCCGTGTAACCCTGGATGGGCCAGATGGATGGAGTAGTGGATGGTTGGTGAAGTCATATTTTAAGCCAGAATCATGGGGAGAGAGCTGGTAGGCTCCTTTAGAGTATTTGAAGGTGTGGAAATGACCTCTGCAAAGTATATAAAGTTTCTGACTGACTACTTTCTTCGATAATACAAAAAGAAGAACCATACTTTCTGTAGCAAAATTATCTTCATGAATGACAATGCATCATCTCACGCACCAAAGAATACCTCTGAGTCGTTGGCTGCTATGTGCATGAAAAGAGAGAAACTCATGGTGTGGCCACCATCCTCACCTTACCTCAACCCTATATATCTATGAGGGTGGGAGGCAGTTCACATCAAAACAGCAGTTCTGGGAGGCTATTATGACATCCTGCAAAGAAATTCAAGCAGAAACTATCCAAAAACTCCCAAGTTGATGCAAGAATTGTGAAGGTGATATCAAAGAAGAGGTCCTCTTCATGTAAATTGGCCTCTTAAGATGTTTTTGATTGAAATAGCTTTTAATTTCAATAAATGTGACCTCTTAATGCTGCAAATTCAACAAATGACCATTATTAGTTATTTACAACTATAAAATGTTTAGAAACTCTGTTGAGCACAATAATTTGGAACAGTGGATCTAGATTTTTGAATTTGTGATATAATTGTGAGGTCTATCCAATAAAATTTGATTTATGCTCTAACAGTTAAAGATTTGAACATTATACTGAAAAATCAGGAGAATCAGAGAAAAATATCACTTGCATAATAATTTGGAACACAGTGTATATATTTATTTAAAGTATTTCTAAAAACTTTTTTTTTTAAATTGTGTTTATTGTTGTTTTTCAACATTATTTATATAAACATGACATTCAATATACATAATGTGTCCTGTAGAGTTCAAGATAGAATTTGTGGTTTCAGATTTGATTAGAAAGTCAAAATAGTCATCCAGTTATCTAAGGACAGCGTCATTTAAACCAGAAAAAAACAGTAAACTGTTTTCCAAGTTGTCACTAAATCAGGGAAGTTAAAAAAGACAGAAGGGAACGAAAGGTTGAATTGGTGGATCGCCAGTTAATATTCTATTCAGACACCAAGTGGTATTACCAAATATGTCTCAGTTTTTTTGTTGAATCCTAGTGGGTAATATAGACATATATGACACCCAAACTACGAAAAATTTCTCCACTATATCCTCTTTCATTACGGCTGCCTCTACCCAATGCATTTCAATCAAGTATGTCAGTTTTTGTAGGAATAGTCAATTTAAGGGCGGAAGTGGAGGGATCCACTCTTGTAGAATTGTTTTACAGGTTTCTGCTGATACCAGATGTTATAAGTAGTTTCCGAGATCCCCAATCACATCTCAGAGTTCTGTAGTTGATCCACCCAAATAGTCCCCAATGTTCATTTAATAGGGCAAAGTTAGCTAAGTGTGTTTTTGTGAAGGACTCCACCTCTCTCCAAAAGTACTGGATCATCCTTCAAACCCATAAACAATGAAACAAGTCAGCTCTGGGTGCGTAACATATAAAGCAAGTGTCTGAAGAGAGAAATCCCATTTTAAGACCTCTGAGTGAAGTGCCCTTGAAGTTTGTGGGCAGAGTGATGGCCAATTTGAAAGTGGCATCCCAGGCATTAGCCATCAAGGTCTTTAGATGGGCTCTCAAGAAACTATTCAGTTGTATATAGGCAAAGTGATGGAATTTCATTGTCGGGAATTTCTCTTGTACGGTTGTGAGAGGGTATGGTGACCAGTGGGGTTCACCAGTTGGTCAACAGTGCATAGTCCCAGTCTGTGCAATGCTTTAAATATATGGTTTGGGTTGGAAAGCAGTGTGGTATAAGGTGTGCAAGTTGAATTGATTTGCTTGAATTTACATATTCTATGCCATGTTTTCCACACAGAGATGAAGAGTGGATTAACTTTCAACTTGCCTATCAAGTTGCCATGAGTAGTATGCAAGAGGTTTGGAAGTGAGAGGGTGCGGGCCATCCGAGTAGTAGCTCGTAAACTGCATCCAGTCACACACTATTCTCATCTGTATGGTGAGATTCAGTGTGAAGATGTCTGAGAAGTTTAGGCCCCCATGTAATTTAGTTTAATTCAAGATCGTGAATGAGATCTTTGATTTTTTTGTTGGCCCAAATAAAGTTTCATAAATGGGTCTCAGGTATGTAGGTAAGGTTTGCATTATGTAAGAAAGCTGGGGGATCTCTATCATATTTAGGATATTCCCCCTTCCCAAAAAAGATAGAGGCAAGCTTTTCCATGTTGATAGCATATGATGTAAGCGTTTATATTCAAGGAGTTTTCTTAGGGAGTTCTTGTTATGTTAACCCCTAAGTATTTAATATTTGAAGCGATACATTGGAATGGAAAACTGTGACACCCTTAGTGGTTGTGTAGGGCCTTTGAGTAAGAGTGCCTTGCATTTATCCATAAGTACATAACCACATAGTGCCCCAATGCTTTGTATCTCATTAAGGACGGCTTGTAGGTATAGTCGTGGATCTGCAAGCATGAGAAGAATATAGTCTGCGAATGCTATCTAAGTTCTCTGTCCTCCAGTCTGATAACAGGGTATGCAGGTGATGTCTCAATGTGTCTTAATAAAGGATCTATAAAAAATGTTGAATAACAAGGATGACAGCAGGCATCCCTGTTTTGTGCCTTGAAACTGGGCTACAGACAGGGGGTTCCTACCATTCACCATCATGACCGTGTTGGAGTGATAGTGGAGATGTCTAAAAATGTTTTAATTTTTTTTTTAACTTTTATTTTTAGACCCCCTAAGGTGATTGAACCCTAGGGGTTCTGACCACTCTTACAATACTGCTATACCACTATATTACAGTATATTTAAGACTCCTTCTCTTCTATTACATGGTGATAGAAGTTCACTGATGATAAGCCTGGAAGCCTTCAATAAGCTCACAGCTGTCATTGCAGCAGATCACTGCCCACCAATGATGTTATGATGATGGCAATTCAATCCAATATTGTGTGTCAAATGCGCCGCCTGTGTTTAAACGCTTCCATCACAATTGACCAAGACATCTAAAGGGTCAACGGCCATAATCAGGTCAAAATACACCCGCCATGTGTGGCTCAACTCCTGATCCCACTCCATACTCCCCTGTGCAATATCATGATGTACAATTCTGTCATGTGTTGTCAAGGGATTAAGGAAGAAAGGAAGGCATTTGGATTGAGATAAACAGACTTTTTAGATTTTAAGAATAAAATCAAATCCAATCAAAAAAAATGCTGTGTGCTTAGATGAATAAACATTTATTACAACCCAGGGCTGCCTCAGTGGGTCCCTTTGCAGTGCAACTCATGTGGCGGCCCTGTGTTCCTTTAAAAGCCACTTCAGCAAAAGACACCTAAGGCTAAGGCCCCAGGTTGTGGAAAAGCAGCTTTTTTTGTTGCAGATTTTGTTTCATTTTTTGGAGCCAAATCCAGGAGTGGATTGCGCAAAAGGTAGAAGTATAAGTATTTTATATATATCTCCCATTCCTCTTGTAGCCATTTTTGGCTTTGGCTCAAAAAAATCACAAAAAAATCTGCAACAAAAAAAGCTGTGTTTCCGCAACCTGGGGCCTTGTTGCTTTTTTTTGTTGCAGATTTTGCTGCGGTTATTTGAGCCAAACCCAGGAGTGGCTACAAAAGTAATGAAAAATACAAAGGAAACACTTTTTGGCTTTGGCTAAAAAAAAACACAACAAAATCTGCAACAAAAAAAGCAGCTTTTCCGCAACATGGGCCGATATTGATTGATTTTTGCTGTGGCACACCTGCTGAAATATCTGTAGGTCTTCTGCAGTTTCAAACTGTTTATGTGCTCCGTCTGCATCAGTCACTCTATCACTGTTAAAGTCTGTTGATCTCATTCTATGACAGTATGAAAGCAGCCTATGTCACACTTGAATGTGCTTCAGTGAGAAATATTGTGGCATTTGTATGTGTGCAGTATAAACCTAAATAAATGCATGAGATTTACACTAGAGGGCAGCAGCATGTTACATGTTAAATGGTAGAAAATGTATTGTTTACTGTATACACATGTATGAACAGGATGTATATAGAAGATGTATATAAAAGACAAATCTACATTAAATAAGACAAAAAGTTATATACAGATAGCAACAATAAAAATAACTTTAAAATCTCTATAAAAAAGTAAATCAGCGGTAACACACAGAGTCTGACGGACGTCATTGACTATAATTTGGTCCATCAGGTGTTTGTCGTTATAAAACTTAAACTGGTGGACTTTTTCCTCCTCTGATTTTTGGTGGATACTGTGATGGAGTTTCCAATGGAGACTCTGCCGCAGATGTGATTGTAGCCTTACATAAAGCTATGAATTCATACAGTGGTGCTCCGGCTGATTGGAAGCTCACTACATCATAACTCACTATTATGCAGTAAGGTCTATTCATGCAGTCATGGATAGTCCAGGAAATGTGGCTAGCACTTTGACTATGTTTCAAGATGGGACACAGTTGTGTGAATAAATCCTAAGACTAGAGTTCCCTATCCAGCCAGTCTTAATCAATATCTCCAATGGCCTATGATCCGCTAAAAATACTATGAGACTCCAGCCCTTTAATAATACTGGTGCATCTCAAGAGATGCTGTGCGCCAGAATTTATGTTTATTCAAGTTTATTAAGTTTTGCAATAAGAATAGAAGAGAAAAAAGGGGAGGGGGGTACAATGCCATATCATCAGTATCAATTAAGACAGGGGGGTCACACAAGCCACCCTGTTCATAGATAAGGCACAGTAATAAAGGATTAGGCGAAGGGCTGGCGAGGCCCACATTAAGGAAATCGGCAATTAATAACACAGTGGCAACTAAAATAACTGTAACAATAGGTGGGTGATGGCTGAAACAACAAAAATCCAACTGTAGAGAGCCACCACAGGACCACCCGCCTAACAGTAGATTAAGACAAACGTTGAAAAGGAGGGGGGTCATAGGGAGTACACAGTGTACAGGACACACAAGACCACAGACACGACAAGGACAGAGGGGACACACTGGTGCAAAGGTGGGAAAAATGGAAGGGAAAATTTGGTTATAGAGAGCAGCCGGACACTGCACCAACAGAGGAGCAAAGCAACCCCACATCAAGAGAAGTGGAGAACTCCGAGGACTCCTGAAACATCACCCACGGCCGCCAGAGGGACTCAAATTTAGAGGGGTTGGGCGAGTCCTCAGCCACCAGGGCTTCCACTCTCCTGATAAGGAGAAGCTCCTGAAGAAACTCCATCAGGGTAGGCGCGGCAGTACTGCGCCAATGCCTGGGAATGACTGTTCTGGCGGTGGTGAGGAAATGTCGCAAGAGGTCCTTCTTAACAGCCGAGACCCTCCCTAGTATGATGGAGAGAAGTGCAAGCGGGGGAGCGAGGGTGTGACAGATCTTCCACTCACTTTAGCATAAAGCTTAAAGACGGCATCCCAAAAGGGCTTGAGGGCAGTGCATTCCCACCAAATATGATACAAGGTGCCTCTTTCAGAACCACAGCGCCAACACCGGTTAAAAACACCAGGGTACATCCTATGCAAGAGGTCAGGACAGCGGTACCAGCAGGTCAGTATTTTGTAGTTCTTTTCCTGCGCACCGCAGGGCAACGGGAGTTTATGCGTGTACAGGAAGGACTTATCCCAGTCGGCAGTGGAGAGACAGGTACCAAGGTCAGATTCCCAGGGGCCAATGTAGGAGGGGGTCCGGGTGTAGTGTCCTGGAGGAGGATACCATAAAGAACAGAGAGGGCACGCGGAGTGGTGTCAGTCCGGGAAAGGGCAAACTCCAGGTCGGTTAGAGAAGATGAGAGCGTGGGAAGCAGGGAGAACTTACGGATGAAGGCAGTGAGCTGGCCATATTCTAACCAAGACAAACGGAGATTGGGATAGGAAGCTTGCAATTGTGCCAGAGAGGGAAGAGAAGCGCTGTCTGTGACCTGATGTAGGCGAACGTCGTCCCTGGCCAGCCAGCAAAGGAATTTGTCAGCGGAGCAACCCGGGGGGAACATTGGATTTCGGAACAGAGGGCTGAGGGGGCCCGGGACCCTGGCTATGCAGCCACCCGCACTTATGGAGTCCCAAGTCTTGAGGAAGTGGGAGGATAGAATGGAGTGTCTGATAGCGCTGGGACGAAAATGGGATGGAACCCAAGGTAGGGAGGGGAGGTGGGCCGAAAGCAAGTCGGCCTCTATAGAGACCCACTGCTTGTCCGCCCCACGATAACGCCAGTCAAAGAGTACTGTCGCGCGGTAGTATAGTTGAGGATCGGGCAGGCCCGCACCGCCATGGAGTTTACAGCGCCAGTGTCCAGAAGCGCAACCTGCTCCGTGCTACTCCTCACACAAACCTCCCAAACTGAGTCTGCGCGCGAGCAAAAAAAGAGCGTGGTATTGGAATGGGCAGAGCTTGGAACATACATAATAAACGAGGCATGACATCCATTTTCAGCACGTTGATGTGACCGAACCAGGAGAGCATGAGGGAACCATATTTCCGCAGGTCCGTCGAAAGGGATTCAAGGATCGTTAAGTAATTAAGGCGGTAGAGAAGGGTGAGGTCTGAAGGGACGTGGATCCCAAGATATTTAATGGAGGAAGGGTGCCATTTGAAGGGGAAATCGTTCGCTAGGAGGGCAGCTTCTGCTGGGGGCAAGGTGATATTAAGGACCTCACTCTTGGAGAGGTTCACCTTGAAATTGCTCAGGTGGCCAAAGCGACAGAACTCGCGCAGAATGGATGGAAAGGAAACGCACAGCTGAGAGACGTACAAGAGGAGGTCGTCAGCGTATAAGGCCGTTTTGACCTGTCGGTTGCCCAGCTGAAAACCATGGACACTAGGACAGTTCTGTAAGGCTGTCGCCAGGTGTTCCATGACCATTGCGTATAAAAGAGAGGACAAGGGGCAACCCTGCCGCGTGCCATTCCGAACTGGAAAAGAGTTGGAGAGAAGCCCATTGAGCCGCACCTTTGCTGACGTGTCGCCGTAAAGAGAGAGCACCTTGCCCAGGAATCCCGGGCCGATTCCAACTTGTTGGAGTGTGGCCCGCAGGAAGCCCCAGTGAAAGCGGTCGAACGCTTTTTCAGCGTCCACAGAGAGCAAGCACATAGGGACATTGGTAGTGCGGGCTGCAGAGATCACCATGAGCGTCTTGCAAACATTGTCCCTGGCCTCGCGGCCTGTAATAAAGCCAACCTGATCAGTACGGATCAGACCCGGCATTAAAGGGGACAGACGATTAGCCAGCAATTTGGCAAATAGTTTGATGTCAATGTTGAGCAGGGAAATCAGGCGATAACTGGCACAGCAGGACGGATCTTTTCCAGGTTTGGGGAGAACCGTAATGAGGGCCGATAGGGATTGGGGGGCAAACGGGGTGGTGTCATCAATACTATTAAAGACACGGGCCATCATTGGAGAGAGGAGGTCTCGGAAGGACTTGTAAAATCTGGGGGTAAACCCATCGGGGCCAGGGGATTTGCCTGAGGGGAAAGATTGAATGGCGAGGGAGGCCTCCTCTTCGGAAAAAGGGTCCTGTGCGCCAGAATTTAAATCTACGCAAGCCAAGGACTACATCTACTCATTCTGACCTGCTAATAAAATTAATCTGTCACTAATATTCAAAATAGTAGCAATTAAAACTGCACCTTAGATTGGCTTAGATTGCGGTGAGGAAAGCACCCGAGAACCGAAACGCTTCCAAAGTGGCCAGCATAAAAGTCCAATCAAGGTGATCAAAGGCCTTTTCAGCATCTAGGCCCAGAAAGAGAGTGGGAGTAGAAGAATGGTTGGCAACCTCAATCAAGTCTACCGTCTTTCTGGTGTTATCTCCTCCCTGACAACAGGGAACAAAACCCACCTGGTCCTTGTGGACAAAAGAGGTGAGCCAAGCATTAAAAAAAACATCTGTTGCCTTGAAGGAAGCTATCTTAGCTAAAGCTAGACGTCTTCGGGACTTTGATTTTGACGGGGCGAAAATTCAGCTATATCAAGACCTTTCCTGGATTACACTCCAGAAACGGAGACACCTCCGCCCGCTGCTCCAACTTCTGCATGACCATCAAGTACCCTACCACTGGGGCTTCCCATTTGCCCTCACAGCCCGGCATAATGGCCGCTCCGCTACCCTGCGCTCCCACGCGGACCTGGAACTGTTCTGTGCTATCTTGGATATTCCTTCTCCAGAATTGCCGGATTGGGAAATAGTTGCCCCTCCACCACCACCTCCACTGGTGTGGACTGTACAGACCTCACGACGACGTCATCTGCCTTCTTCGAGTGCAGTGCCTCCACAACAATGGGTGGACCCTACACCACCATGACCCCCTACGGGTGCTTCTCCCCTCATTATTCATTCCCCCACTTCCCCTTCCTGGATGGTGCCATTTAATGACTTATGCTTATACCTGTTGCTCCCATAGCCGTTATTTTATTTCTTCTCCTTGATGTGGAAAGGATATTGATACCTGATTAGCAGGTGGGGCAGGCTATTACCTCCCCTGTTCATTGCTGTAGTTCACCCTTGCCGCCCGATACTATTCCTGGCGGCTCTAGTTGACTGTCTACTGACGGTCCTCCCCCGCTGCCCTTCCTAGGGGCATTGTCCAGCTGCGAGACCCTAAACTGGTCCCGCGTGGTGTACAGGTTTACACCTATTTGGACTTAATTTTCCTGCCCCCGGTCAGGAGATTTAGTCCTGCCCATAATGCTTTTGATTCATGTTTTGTTGCTCTGCCTTTTGTTCTCTGTTTCCCTGTTTGCCTTTTCCCCTTTTGTTCTCCCCTTCCCTCCTTTTTACTATAGGTTTGGAGTTCCATGTCTTTGGCAGCTGCCTGGCTGGCCCGTATTCCTACGTCTCCTCCTCCCGGGTCCTTCCCCTGCTGATGTGCACTGGGTGAGATCTGCTTATGTTACATGATTTGTTTCATCTGCCGCTGTTTTTACCTCTCCCTCATGGCTAAGTTTATTACACTGAATGTGAAGGGTCTGGGCTCTAACCTTAAATGGCGTATGGTATTATGCAAACTTAGGTTCCTCCGGGCAGATGTTGCCTTCTTGCAGGAAACCCACTTTGACCACACTGGTACTTTTAATTTTGCTTGTCATTATTAGCCCACCGCCTACTCGGCTTATAATACCCGTAGGAAGGGAGGTGTGGCCATTTTGCTGTCCCGTTCCTGCTCAATCTCTGTCACGTCCTCTCACCTGGGCCCCCAGGGCCAGTACATTATATTGGAGGGACTCCTACACAGCCAGCCTATAGTCCTTTGTAACGTCTATGCTCCTAACTCTTCCCAAATCTCTTTTCTTACGAGGATGCTGCGGAGGCTTCAGGCCTTCCCTGGCACGGCCTTGCTATTGGGAGGAGACTTCAATATGATCTTCTCTGAGCGTATGAATAGGATGTCCCTTGCTGACACTCCTCTGGGTGCTTCCCAGGTGCGCCTAGCCGGGGAGTTCTGTCGCCTCATCAGATCTGCGGCTCTATATGATCTATGGAGGGTTGATAACCCTTCTGCCCGCTCCTACACCTTCTACTCTCACCCCCATAACACACACTCTAGAATTGATTACTTCTTTGGTAACACTCTTGTACTTCGTCTTATGACTGGTGCAGACATAGGCCCCATCTCGTTGTCCGACCACGCCCCTGTTCAAGTCTCCCTTTCTCTTACCCCGTTCCCCATTAAACGCTGTCACTGGCGTCTTAATGAGTCCCTTTTGCACTCCCTTCCCTCCCGTGAAGTGCTTCACGCACATCTCTCGGACTACTTTAACGCCAATGTAGGTTCGGTCCCATCTACCTCTACTCTTTGGGAGGCCCATAAGGCGGTAATGAGGGGGCACTGCATAGCTCTGGCTACCCGGCTTAAAAAAGATAAAGAGGCTAGAGAGGTGGCCCTGACTACTCGGATACGATCCTTGACAGAGCATTTTTCAGCTCGGCCTTCTATGTCTTTCCTCCGCCAACTAGTGCTAGCTCGAGCTGACCTACGTGGTGTTGCCACTCTGGCCACCCAGAGCCTTCTACTTTATAGCAAACAGCAATATTATGAGAGGGGTAATAAGGCCCACACCCTTCTAGCCCAATCACTTCGAGGACACCGGGCCTCCTCTATTCAACATGCAGTCTGTGACCCACAAGGAACTCTTCACTACCACCATGACACCATGGTGACCCTCTTCCAAGATTACTATGCTAATTTGTACAACCTCTCCCCACCTGTTGCTCCAGGCACTGCCGCTGAACAACCAGACTTGGGTACATTATTTAAACGCTTTCTGTCTTCCCACGCTCCCGCCCTCAGCGCTAGACTCCCTGAACGCCCCCCCCGTCACTAGCAAAGAACTTACTGAACTCATGAAGGGTCTCCCCCATGGTAAAGCCCCGGGCCCAGACGGGTTCACCTACTCCTACTATAAGACCTTTCAGACAGATCTGCTCCCTTATATGTGCAGTCTCTTTAATTCCTTCTTGGATGGCACCCCCATTTCCCAGACTATGCTCCACTCCCACATTACTCCGGTCCCCAAAGCGGGTAAGGATCACCAAGATTGTTCTAACTATCGCCCTATTGCCCTCCTGAACACTGACCTTAAGCTTTTTACTAAACTCCTAGCCACAAGACTCAACGCTTGGCTCCCCTCTCTTGTCCACAAGGATCTGGTGGGTTTTGTACCCTGTCATCAGGGTGGAGACAACACCAGAAGGGTTGTGGACTTGATTGATGTTGCTAACTGCACTGGTTTTAAGACTCGACGCTGAGAAGGCCTTCGATCATCTCGATTGGTCCTTCATGTTAGCCACCCTCGAAAGATTTGGATTCACTGGAGCTTTTCTGACGGCAATCAGGTCCCTGTACTCAACCCCCTCTGCAGTAGTTAGACTCCCTAACGCCTCCTACCCCCCTTTCCTATCTGTAATGGGACCCATCAGGGCTGTCCCCTCTCTCCCCTCATATTCGCTCTCTGTATTGAGCTACTAGCGTCCCAGATTAGGGCTAACCTGAACATCACTGGGGTTGCAGTCCATGATAGGGAGTTTAAAGTGTGCCTCTTTGTGGACAATGTCCTTCTAACAATCACTAATCCCCATACTTCTCTCCCGAATCTCCTGGGTACTCTCAGGGATTATGGTAAACTGTGTGGTTATAAAGTTAATCCCACTAAGACTGAGGCCCTCCCCATTAACATCCCAGACCCCGCACTACAATTGCTCAAGGTCAAGTACAATTTCTACTGGAGAGACCACTCGCTTTTCTACCTGGGGGTCCAGCTTTCCTCGGCATACTCCTCCCTATACTCAGGCAACTATCCCCACTTATTCCACAAACTCCGTTCCCTTCTGGATAAATGGCGCCCCCTCCATATTTCTCTAATGGGACGGATCGCAGCAGTCAAGATGACTCTCCTTCCGAAACTCCTTTACTACTTCGAGACACTCCCAGTGGCAGTTCCCCGGGGTGAACTGTGGTCCCTCCAAAAGGCAGTTTTCATGTTTTTTTCTGGAATGCTAAATGTCACCGTATCCCTCGTTCTGTGATGTTGGCTGGCAAAACCGAGGGGGGAATGGCAGTCCCACACATCCTACATTATTACTGGGCGGCCCATCTACGAGTCATCCTGTTTTGGGCGTCCTCTCAGGCACACACTAAATGGGTGGAAATAGTGAAGCTCTGGTTGGCCCCTGTGCACCCAAATGCTTTTCTGTGGTCCCGCTTTCCCCCCCCTCCTCGGTTGCAACCCCTCTATTGGGCCCCATCCGATTTACACAGGCAATTTCGATCACTTGCTCTGAACTATTTCCTCTAGCCTCTCCTGCCTCCTCTATGATCTCATTCCTGTATAATCCGCTCCTCCCAGAGGGACTCACTTCGGCCATGGTGCGCCCTTGGAGCAGGCTTGGCCTGTTCCATATTTTAGACCTTGTCAATCCCTTGACCCTAGAGCTCAGACCCTTTGACTATTTTACCTCTGTCCTACACTTGCAGACCACTGAATGGTTACATTATCAACAAATTTCTCACTTTGCCCATGCCCAGCTTCGGACCACTCGGGTCTTGCTCCCCACGGCTTTCGAGAAACTCTGCCGTGTTGGTAACTCTATGAGGGGGCTCATAACCAGTATATACAGGCTCTTGTCCTACTCAGAGGGGCAATCTCCCTGTTTCCATAAATATATGGTTAAGTGGGCTGAGGCTCTGGATAAGCAGTTCTTGCCCGGACAGTGGCAAATTATATGGTCTAGTGCAGCTAAATCCTCGTCCTGTATCACATTTTGGGAAACCCAATACAAGATTGTTATGCACTGGTATCACACGCCAGCTTTGCTCCACACCCTTCATCCCTCTATCCCCTCCTCGTGCTGGCGATGTCAGGCCTCGCTGGGTACAGTATGCCATGTTTTCTGGGATTGCCCTGCCCTCCACCCTTTCTGGACGGAATTGAAACTCCTCACTGACGTCCTCTTTATTCAGGGGGTTCCGTTGGATCCCATGATCTATTTACTTAATTTGCCGTCCAAAAATCTAGGCAAGAAAACGTCTCAGCTGTTCCATTATTTGTGCACTGCAGCTAAGACCCTTATTACCCTACATTGGAAGCAGACTCTCCCTCCCACGGGGCCTGAGTTAGTTACCCGCATGAAGGACGTTCGTAGCCTAGAATTTTTAACTGCTACCCTTAACCATACCGTTGATGCCGTTAATGCTGTCTGGTTGCACTGGGACTCCTATTGCATTGTACATGGTTTTTGACTCTGACAAACTCCCCCCCCCCCCTCCTTCTCCTTTCCCACCCTCCTCTGTTCAGTCTGGTGTCTGTTGGTGTCTGTCCTACCACTGGTTTTTGTTTTCTTTGGTTGTGATATATTTGGCTAGACTGTTTTGCCGCATGTTGTGGCTTCCCCTTACCTCTTCTTGTTGATGTATATTTTATTATGTAAAACCTTAATAAAAACTACAGTTATAAAATAAAAAAACAGTTAGCCAAAATTTTGGTAAGCAACTTCAAGTCAGAGTTCAGAAGAGCAATCGGACAATAACTGGAGCAGTCCTGTGGATCTTTGCTGGGTTTGGGGAACAGGGTAATATGGGAGTGCAACATGGATTGAGGGACTGGGGAGCCCACTTGGAAGGAGTTAAATAAATCCCTATGGTGCACCGCTAAATCTCCCTGAAATAGCTTATAGTATAAGTAGGTGAAACCATCGGGACCAGGTGCCTTACTATTAGGGCGGTCCTTCAAGACTCCCAATAACTCTTCAGATGTGATGGGCGCATTGAGAAAAGTCTTCCACAGTGAGTCACAGTAAGTGGCAGTCCTGCAGGTAATCCACAAGTTGGGGTGAGTTGCCATGGAGCAAGGAGGTTATAGAGTTTAGCATAGTAGAACTGGAAAATCAATGCAATGACGTCTGGGTGGTGCTGCAGATGGCCCGAGGAGTCATGAACCACATGGGGAGTGGAAGAAGCGTAATGGTCCATAAGCATCCTAGCCAGCAAAGTGTGTGCCTTGTTGCCCCTCTCATAGCATCGTTGACGTGTGTACAGAAGCATGCAGTGGACCTGGGAAGTTGCCATGTCATGGAGATCCGTGAGAGTTGACAGGGAGGGATGGTCTGCCAAACGTGAGGAGAGAGTGTTAATACAGCGTATAAGAGTCTGCATCCTCGCCTGTCTGCCCTTCTTAAGTTTAGATGCCAGGGTAATACAGTGCCCATGCATGACTGCCTTATGCGCTTCCCATAGGATCGCGGACAAGGACACCAAGTCTTGGTTTTCATTGTTACAAAAGTAGTTAATCAAATTGTTTTCGCAACATTGTTCACGTAGCGGGGTTCTTAATAACGGTCTTGTTATTGACAACAACAGGTCGCAGATGAAGAAAGCGAGATCGAGACCGGGGCTTAATCGGACCATGAGATTACTGCAATCTCCGAGTCAGTAAGAAGATGGAGTGCCGGGGCATTATCCAAAAAATAGTCAATTCTTGTGGGGTGGGAGAAGAATGTGTAAGCCCTTCCCATGAGATTACCAATGTGCCACAGTTCAAATAAAGCATGAGAGTAAATCCTTTGCGAGATGGGATTGTGTACTTGCCGATGGCCTGTCCAATACAGACAATCTGTCTGCATTCTTCGAGAAGACCATATTGAACACTTGTGAATATTCTAAATATTGACAAATTTTGCACATATTAAAGCAATAAATAAATTACACACCTGTACAAAAAAGGAACCATCAATAAAAAGTACTATATGTCAAGGAAAAGGCATCTCAAAATCACTTAATGCATCACATATAGTGACCCATGTCAGATTTGAAAAATGGGGCTCTGTTATAAAGGCCAAAACTGGCTGTAGTTCAAGGGCTTAAGCAACTTCGATTCTGATGCTTTCCTCTTCTCACATTTTTGTTTAAAGGCTCTAACAATGACATGCAACATGTCAACACGTGACTACTGCAGCCAGTCTTTGGCAATAGTGGTCACAAGTTAACTCCACTATTATTATCACTGCAACCATTCATTGCCTGCTGAGGTCACATATCAAGATAATATCTCTGGAGCCATGTAAACAATGAGTATTTTTATACCCTTTGTAAAAAAAATATATGGGGTTAGAAAACCCCTTTAATCACTTGTTTGCCCTGCTTAATTTCTTCTTCAGGTCTCACATATTTTATCAGTGACACTGCTCTTGTCAAAAGCCTCTGGCCCCATGAGGGTACTCAAATGTGTGGCTTAGGGTATATCCGATGGGGATGACAGGAAGTCATACGGGTTTCTATTCTTGTTAAACACATGGATTTTTGCAATTCCTATTTAGATAAATGGAACTTTCTGCAATGAATCTGCCCTGTGATAATTCACCCTTAGGCCGGGGCCTCACATTGCAAAAATGCAGCATTTTACAGTACCTGCAAAGTGGATAGGATTCTAGCTAATTCCATCCACATATTGCATAAAAAAATCTGCAGAGGAAAAGGTGTGTTTTCAAAAACGCCCACGTTTTTGAAAATCGTAGCATGTCAATTATACCTGCGGAAACGCTGGCGTTTTTCATATAAGGGCAGAAAGTCCACAAAGGAACACTGCAAAAATGCAATGAAAAATGTTGCGGAAAAAAAAGATTATTAATGTTGATAACAGAATTAAGTATTTGGATTCTACATTTTTCCCCACAAACAGGATTATGCAGACAGACAAAATATTTATTTGGTGTCAAGAAGGCTGTCATGTACAATAGAAACACTGTTTTGGCTGACAAACATCAACTCTTTGCATCACATGTAATATTATTCCACTTGCCTTACAGGCAAAAAAAAAGAAAGCGGACACAAAAAATCGAATTGTTGATCCTTGTTGATAATTCTATGATATCTACATGGGATTAGTTATGATATTAACAGTGCAAAAATAGTGCATATTTAGCCATGTTTTCAAATCACAGATCATAGCGTGCTGTGAAAATTATATATAAATGACATAGTTGTCATATACACACACACAATGTAATACAATATAAAGGCAACCTGACAAATTCACATGCATTTTAGTTTTTTACTTTTTTGCTGCAAAAGTTGTGCCAAAAACTGTGATATAACAACAACACATGGACACAACTTGCAAGTAAAAAAAAAAGTATTTTATTGAAGGGAAAAAAAAATTATAGGACCCTCACCATAATAAGCTAAAATGTCTCAACAGGCAACTCACTATTCTAGGAGCCAAAGAAATTTCTGAAAAGATAAGTATGTTTATCAGCTTAGAAAGGGTGTCATCTGCAATTCTATTCTCTTTGACTATACTGCATGACAGTAAGATCAAAAATAACTGCAAATGGATAAATCTTACTAAGCAAGAGCAGCTCTTAGGACTTATTTATACAGCCATATTTTTGGTCCACACACTGCCTGAGTTTATAGCAGACTGCATACAGACAGCACAAGCTCCCACAGTAGTGCAGGCTGCAAGACCTACAACTATTTTTCCACACAATGACCAATGGTCTGTGTGGAATAAATTTGCTGCATGCAATATTTTAGTCTTCATTGCGAAGGACACATACTTGAAGATTGTTGAAAACAATTGTCTCCAACTGTCTTCAAGTCTCTCTCCACCACAGACATATAGACTAAGGCTATATTCACACAAATGTTATTACAGTCATCCATCATAGGATGACAGCAATGGACATTAACTGTAGTAGAGTAACGGACACAGACAGAGCCACCTCTCCGTCTGCATCCGTTCCTATTGACTATAATGTAGAAAACATGATGGACACTTACGTCATGTTAGTTTACTTTGTAATGGAAGAAAAAGTCCTGCATGCAGGGCTTTTTCTTCCGTCAGAAAAGTAAAAAAACACCCACATGTACAAAATATGACAGAAACTTTCTTCAATCACGTTTTTACATGTGGGTGAATGCAGACGGACACCCGACAGAGTGGGCTCCGTCTGCATCTGTTGTTTAATGTCCACTGCTCTCAGTACCACATGAATAAAAATCATTCATAGGGTGTGACTTTATACCAAAATGCTGCTCAATAATGCCTGGGGTCTGCTGTGGTAAATCCTCAATGGTAAAATGAGACATACTTTGATCTAATAGTATGTATTTCAGGCTCCGGTCACATGTGCATCATCACATCTGCCCATAATGAAGCAATGACAGCTAATACAGATGCATTTTCTTATTGATCCCAGCTAATCTAGGCACATACCATTGACTTATAATGGATTTAATCAGGTTTTTCTGGGAGTTTCAGGATTTATGTTTGCAGGAATGGCTGTACAGACTATACTTTTCTTTTGTTCAAAGTTACTTGAACCACTGACAAAAAGAGCATAAAACACAAAAATGTGAACAGACTTTATAATGTATCTAAATCTCAACATTTAAATAACAAGGAGAATATGAAATCCTACATGGGAAATAATTCCCTAGTCGGGCAACTGCAACTATATACCAGTGGTTGACTAAAATAAGACCCTTGTCTATTTTTGAAAGAAAAATTTCCAGGAAGTGCAGTGCTGATACACCACACATAGTAGTAGCGACACTATGCTTCTAGATTAGATTAGATATAACATGAAAGCAAAATTATTAAAGGGGTTGTCCCGGATTTGGAGAATCATATGGGGTGGCTAGAGTGGATGTGAGGATAGATTCACATAAAAGAGGTGCAAAAAGGCTGTGAGAAACATGCATTTTTCACGGCCGCCTAGCATACATGCTTTGACGGATCCCCAATAGATCACTGTATGGAGAGATCTGTGAAAAATGCCAAAAATACGACATGACCTATATTTTAAAATAATGGTTATGTGAACAGCTCCCATTCACTGACATTGAAATGAATGCTGCCGTGTGACATCCATATAAAAATGGACATTACATGGCAATTATTCACTGTTAGGTGAATGTGGTCTTAAAGAAAAAAAAGGGCATACTCACCTGTCTCCAGAGTCCTGTTCTCCTATCCCACATTCCTTTCCGTTGTGTGTCAGGGCTCGCACTGCTGTAAAGGACATACTCACCTGTCTCCAGAATTCCGTTGTCCTCTTCGAGATCCATTTCCGTTGTATGCCGGGGCTTGCACTGCTGTAAAGGGGATACTCACATGTCTCCAGAATTTTGTTGTCCTCTCCGAGATCCATTTCCATTGTGTGCCGGGGCTCGCATTGCTGTAAAGGGCACACTCACCTGTCTCCAGAGCTCCGTTGTCCTCTCCGAGATCCCTTTTCGTTGTGTGCCGGGGCTCGCACTGCTGTAAAGGGCATACTCACCTGTCTCCAGCGTTCTGTTGTCCTCTCCGAGATCCCTTTCCGTTGTGTTCCAGGGCTCACACTTCTGTAAGCTGTGAGGCTCACATCAACGCTGAGACCAATCAGAGACTGGTGATGTCACTCAAATACGTCACCACTTCCTTAACAGCAACTGCTGAAGCCACTGATTGGACTCAGTGGTCATGTGAGCCTCATCTTCCGACAGTGCAAGTCCTAGCACGCAATGGAAAGGGAACTGGGAGCGTACAATGGAGCACTGGAAACAGGTGAGAATGCCTTTTTTTTTTTTTTACATCTCACCCTGACTGCCCCATGGGTTTCTCCAAATCCGGATTTACCCTTTTAAATCAGAAAGAATATTAAAATATTAAAAACAGGGTAAAAAGTAATAATATTCACTACTTTAGGCTTGACTTTATATTATCTGTACATAGTTGTTCATGGGTTAAGGTGTAATGTTTACACAGGTTACAAATATTTACCCAAAGCAGTTGTATAATTGAAACGAACAAATGTGTAATAGAAAATCCTTAGGGTTTAACAGACATAAGAGTCACGGCAAGAAAAAAATTGAAACCCTAAGACTGTGTTCACACGGAGATTTTTGGCAGCGGATTTTGAGGCGGAATCCGCCTTAAAATCCGCCTGAAAAAACTTCTCCCATTCATTTCAATGAGAGTCAGTGGCGTTTCTTTTCCTCTAGCGCCTTTTTTCCGCTAGCGGAAAAAAAAAAGCAACGTGACCTATCTTGCCGTGGATTCCGCCCGCAGTGTCCGCGGCTTGAGCCGCGCTCCTGATTAGGCCCATTCATTCAGGCTTAGTCAGGAGCGGATAGCCGCAACAGAATGCTGATGCACGGCATCGGAATCTCGTAGCGGCTGACCGCGGCGAATACTCCGGGGGCGGAAAATTTTCTGCCGTGTGAACACAGCCTTGCTGCTCTCAGCCTCGTAGATTTATTTTCTATTATGACTGGAGTTGTTCAGTTTTTGAATGTGAATCAGTGCTGCAAATAAAAATATAGCAAAAACTAAATAAAATAAGAAATTTAAAAGGATTGTCCAAGACAAACTGTTTTTGGCAAGGAGGCCAGAGAAGGTGAAAATAAACCCAAAAAAAACCCATACTCACCTGTCCCTGGTACTCCAGCGTCTCCCTCCACAGTCCAGTCTTGCTACTCCTGGGGTGTTGTTCCAGCAGAAGTTCTCGCCGGCCAATCAGCAGCCTAAGGCAAGGAAACGGAACGTCACTCGCATACATCACCTGTGACGTCCTGTGTCCTTTCCTTAGGCCGCTGATTGGCCTCAGTAGTCACGTGAGATGACAACTTCTGCCAGAAAAAGCGCCAGGGCACAGACAGCACATATTCATTTCCTCTGCAGGTGAATGGACGTTCATGTTATTCATGGTCACTTAAAGTCACTTAACCCGTTCCCGCTCTGTGCTATGCTATTACATAACGCTGAGCGTATACTTAACGCTCGGCGCCGTAATAGTACGACACTGTAATGCCGGGGGCACACGAGCTGTGTTACACATCTGGGGACCAGGACCAGCTGCTGGAGTTGGAAAATATTCTGACTCCAGCGGATTAACTCCCTGGATGCCGTGATCAATAGCGCTTGCAGCATCCAGTGGGTCTGGGGGATCTGGGATCTCAGATTCAAGTCTCCCTGTGGAACATGTAAAAAGTTAAAAAAAATTCTAAACGTTTAACTACTTCAGTACCAGGCCAATTTCTCTGATTCAGGACCAGACACTTTTTCATTTTTTTTTCGTGTATACGGTTTTGAGGGTTATCACATTTTTTTTATTTGGGTTATTCAACTAATTTTTGTGTCTTTTTTGGTGACCAATAGGGCTTTATTTTTATTTTTGCATTTTTTTAAATATATAAATATATATAAACATGTCACATGTTTCATGTATTTTTTTTTTTAATAGCACAAAGTGTTTCTGGGGTTCCTGAGGTTCCTTGGGTTTTGGAGCTGGCTTCTGCTTGGCCAGTGTGGCAGGCAAACTGGCCGCGAAATCCGCAGCTAGCTTAAACAGTTAGCCAGTTAGCAAACACAATGTACCATTAGAACACTGGAGGGATGGTTGCTGGAAATGGGCCTCTATACACCTATGTAGATATTGCATTAAAAACCAGACGTTTGCAGCTAGAATAGTCATTTACTACATTAACAATGTATAGAGTGTATTTCTGATTCATTTAATGTTATCTTTATTGAAAAAAACTGTGCTTTTCTTTCAAAAGTAAGGAAATTTCTAAGTGACCCTAAACTTTTGAATGGTAGTGTACATGGAGTAGGGGGTGAGAATTGTCTCATTATAAATGGGAATAGGGTCAGGATTGTTAAATAAAACCACTTTATAAATAACAAACCCACAAAGTCACTGATAGCAGACTAATGTTTTCTCAGCAATCATGTCATTGTCTATGTCTGATAAATTAATAGCTCAGGTCCAGCTATTGTAAGGAAAAAAAGCTATTGTAAACACATGTAAGTGCATACATGGGGAGGGTAGTTCATTTGCACATTTCTTTCATCTGTTAAGATAGGAAAATGTTGTTTGCTGCTGCAAGCACAGAAACTGGTTATTGTTCAAACATGGATAATGATTAGAAATTCTATCTAATTCTAATTCTAGCTAATTCTAAACTAATTATATTAGTTTTGAGTGGCTACTAACTGGGTTTTCCATTATATCCAAGGAAAAAGGCAGCACTCCAGTAGTTTCAAGCAAAAATGGTGAAGTTTATTCCATATGTAAGCGAAGTTTCAGCTCCACTGAGATTTTGTCAAGCCTGGGTTTTCCATTAGATATTTTGCTTTTGCCACATATATTGATAGATTCACAGAAATGTCCATTATGGAGGTCATATATAAAATGTCCAAATGGAGGAAAAAGACATAATTTAGTCTTAGCCTAAGTGACTAAAAAGGCAAAAAGGCCCTTTAAAAAAAAAACACATTAATTTTTACATGCATTTTTAATGCATCAATTTTTAATCCGTTAAAACAGTATACTGGTCACTGCCCCCTCCTTTTCCCCTTTTTTCTCTGTCGTCTCCCCTGTCTCTTGTGTGATACCTGCTGCATTCTTTTGTTTTTGTTTTTTTTCTCTTTGTTTCAGTATTTGTATACCTGTTATGTTTTTTTGCCTCCTGTTATGGAACAATATTACTTTGTTATTGTGTTTTTTTTTATGATAATCTTTAATAAAAATTATGGTTAAACAAAAAAAAACAGTATACTGTACATCATATATATGTTCTATGTGAAAATAGATTATATATGGATGATAAATGTGAAAATATCTGTTACTGTTCAGCTAAATTATTTTACACCATCATCTACGATGCTGATATACACTTAAGCTGCCCATACACAGTCAGTGAGTGTCGGCCAGACCTGCTAGGAAGGCTAGCCAACTATAGTGTATGGAGATATTCTCCATTTCTCCAACCCAATGAATGAATGGAAGCTGATCTGCAGATCCAGGTCTGTCCACTACTTCCTGCTTCATTCTCTATGTATCAGCTGCTGAGAACAGCAGATCAGTAGAAGTTGTCTTAGACCTCCACCAATCAGGTATTGATGATTTCTCTTTAGGATATGTAATCAATATTTTTAGCCCAGAAAACCCCTTGTGCCAATTTGTGCCAAAAATCCCCCCAAGTGTAAGGAGCTTCTCAAACAGGTCAAAAGAAGAAAATATTGGCTACAGGTGGTGGCACCCATTCCACTAGACTGTGCTTATGATAATGAAGCATAATCATGGATGAAAGAACATCTGCCGCTTCTCACAAGTGATGATTATGATAAGGATGAGTCCAGTGCAGGAGTCATATAGCAGAGATTTTAACCTATGCCATGGCCAGGGCTGGCGTCAGCACCTGGCTTACCTGCCCGGGCCCCAAGCTCCTGAGGGGGCCTAGTCGGCAGTGGCATAGGGTATGGGGCCCGCGGCCTGCTGGAAATGTCCGGGGCCCCGGACCACCATGATAGCAGGCAGGGAAAGCCTAGATCCCCGACCGCTATACATACTGCTAATAGCCAATAGATGCCAGCCCAGGGCAGGTGACTAAAAATAAAAAAATACTTATGCTCACCTGTCCTGGGCTCAGCATCCTCTCCCGAGCTCTTCCAGCTGGTGACTGAGGTCACGCGCCCCATATGTCACTGTTGGGGCCTGTGTTTGGGCCCTAGCAGTCATATGGGGTACGCCGGCGTAATGACGTTATCTCGCACCACGTGACTGCTGAGGCCCATTCACAGGCCTCAGCAGTGACGTCTGTGGCACGTGACCTCAGTTGCAAGGCAGAAGAGGACCAAGGAAGGAGCGAGGATACACAGGAGAGGTAAGGTAAGGTGAGTATAAGTGTTTGTTATTTTTAATTGCTTCCAGGCCTCTGATTATTATACTCTGCAGCATATAATACTGTGTAGGGGCCCATTGTAGAGAATATAATACTGTGTAGGGGCCACTGTGCAGCATATAATAATGTGTGGGGGCTACTGTGGAGTATATAATACTGTGTAGGGGCCACTGTGGAGCATATAATACTGTGTAGGGACCCACTGTAGAGCATATAATACTGTGTAGGGGCCACTGCGGAGCATATAATACTGTGTGGGGGCCACTGTGGAGCATATAATACTGTGTGGGGGCCACTGTGGAGCATATAATACTGTGTGGGGGCCACTACGAAGCATATAATACTGTGTGGGGGCCCCTGTGGAGCATATAATACTGTGTGGAGGCCACTGTGGAGCATATAATACTGTGTGGGGGCCACTGAGGAGCATATAATACTGTGTGGTGGCCACAGCAGAGCATATAATACTGTGTGGAGGCCACAGCGGAGCATATAATACTGTGTGGAGGCCACTGCAGAGCATATAATACTGTATAGGGGCCCCTGCGGAGCATATAATACTGTGTGGAGGCCACTGTGGAGCATATAATACTGTGTGGGGGCCACTGTGGAGCATATAATACTGTGTGGGGGCCACTGTGGAGCATATAATACTGTGTGGAGGCCACAGCGGAACATATAATACTGTGTGGGGGCCACAGCGGAGCATATAATACTGTATGGAAGCCACTGCAAAGCATATAATACTGTGTGGGGGCCACTGCAGAGCATATAATAATGTGTGGGGGCCACTGTGGAGCATATATTACTGTGTGGGGGCCACTGTGGAGTATATAATACTGTGTTTGGGCCACTGCGGAGAATATAATACTGTGTGGTGGCCACTGCAGAGCATATAATACTGTGTGGGGGCCACTGCGGAGCATATAATACTGTGTGGGGGCCACTGCAGAGCACATAATACTGTGTGGGGGCCACTGTGGAGCATATATTACTGTGTGGGTGTAACGTCTCTGCCATTTCGGGTCTCGGCGCCGCCCTCCGCTCGCACGCTGTGGCGAAGGAGGCGTGTTCAGTTTGGTTCTTTGTGTAAGTTTCTTACTGCTCAGTCTGAACATGGTCCTAATCAGTGTAATGGATTTCCAGCCCCACCCGTGTTCTGAACATTTCTCTCTGGACGGTATAGAGTTAATCTCTTCCTGGCTTGTGTGATTGACAGCCTGTGTACCTATCAGGTCTGGGGGCTGGTCCCAGACTTTCTATAAACAGGTTGTCAGCCCTCACATAGTGGCCGGTTATTGCTCTGTCTTTGCCTGCCCTCCTTGTGATATACCTTACTACTTTGTTACCTGATTTTCTGACCACTGGCTTTGACTTTTACTATTCTCTTGGATTTTGACTTTGTACTGCTTTGCTCGTTTGTTACTGACCCCTTGGCTTCCTGACCTCTCTTTTGTCGTTTGTTTGTCTTGTCCTGTTCTGTGTGTCACTTACCCAGTATAGGGCTTGTCTTCAGGTTGTCCTTTTACCATTTAGGGTAACTGTGGCAATAGGAAGGGACAGTGGCTGGGGTGAGATTAGGCCTCACTTGTCTCTGTCCTTCCTCCCAGACCGCTGCAGTAGTGTCAGGGTATTGCTTCGTTTGGCAAGACCCTAACAGTGGGGGCCACTGCGGAGTATATAATACTGTGTTTGAGCCACTGTGGAGAATATAATACTGTGTGGTGGCCACTGCAGAGCATATAATACTGTTTGGGGTACACTGTGGGCATATAATACTGTGTGGGGCCACTGTGGGCATATTATACTGTGTGGGGGCCACTGTGGGCAAATGATACTGTGTGAGGGCCACTGTGGAGCATATGATACTGTGTGAGAGCCACTGTGGAGCATATGATACTGTGTGAGGGCCACTGTGGAGTGGCACTATTAACAGTATCATGCCCTGTTCACACAGTGGAATCTGGCACTGATTTTGCAGCAGATTTCGCACCTAAATCAGCAGCAGATTTCTCCCTCATTCTGCCTCCTATTGAAACTAATTGGAGCAGGAAACTGGAAAAAAAGCATCCTGCTGGATCTTGCCACAGATTCTGCAGCTGATTCGGAAGCCGCGGCTTGAGACTCCCCCACTGGTTAGACTCATTCATTTGGGCCTAATCAGTGGTAGAAAGCCACAACAGAATACTGGTACTCTGCTTTGTCAGCCGGGGGCAGAAAATAAAGAAAAATCCAAGGCAGATGTCTGCCTCAAATTCCTCTTTACTTTCCGATGTCTGAACACTGTGTATCTACTTGTATGAAATGGTCTGTATTACAGTCCACTCCAGTAGGTCTTCCTCAGCAAAAAACACCCAATTTTAGTTGTTTTTTTTTTTTTTTGCTGCAGTGTGCATGAGTTACTCCAAAAGGGGCCCAGTGAGGATCTGTCGCCCAAGGGCCCACACAAACCTGGAGCTGGCCCTGGCCATGGCAGTGAGAAGGAGACCATGATCAGACAAGAGCATGGAAAGCAAATCCAATTTAGGAAAAAAGTCAGCAATTGTGATAAAAACACAAGAGAGGATCAGACCACAAAAGAGAGGCATCAATATCCACCAAGACAAAAGATTGCAAACATGACCCTGAGACAACGCCAGAGAAAATCAGATCTGTACAGCAAGAGATAGAAGCAAATTACTTCTTAACGATTGATTAAGCAAAGAAAGAAACCTCTGAAGCAATACCTGGTTGATCCTGCCGAGATGGTCCTCTATAGTCTTCCTCTATAGTTTGCAATACACATGTATACACGTACATTGCAGTGTATAGTACTGAACCAGCAATCAAAGCATCACTGGTTCAGGTTTCCTAGTGGGACAAGTCGAAAATGTAAAAAAAAAGTGCAAAAAAAAAATAAGTAAAGCATATTAAAAAAAAAATTAATAAAGGAATAAAGCCCCAAAAAGTCCCTTTCCTATATAAAAATAATTATATAAAAGAAAACCCTAAAAATTAATAAAAACAATACATATTTTATATACATTATTGCCCACATGTATGACACTGTTGTACCCAGGATAACGTACTTAATGTCATATGTGGGTATAAACTGCTGTTTTAGCATAGCCGGGCACAGATGGAAGAAGCACTATTTAGGTTTTTGGAGCACAGATTTAGACGGTTTGGTTTTTGGATGTCAGTAAAGTGGCATCCCCTGACATGTGACAACATTTTGGAAACTACACTCCTGAAGGAATTTATCCAGGGGTACAGTGAGCATTTTTAACCCCCAAGTGAATTTTTTTCCAGGAATATGTAATTTCAGTGCGTAATATGTTGTTCCCAGTTTGTGTCAGAGATGAACGCTCCAAAAGCTGTTGTGTCCAGGATATCCGCTTTTGAACAGTTTTTGAAGTGTGTGTCTCTGCTGTCACAAGCTGGGCACAACATTTCAGGCACTGAAATGGTGTATATCTGGAAAATTGCAATTTTCACTTTTCATTAATAGCTGCGCATTCATTTATGGAAATTAAATGAAAGCAACACTCAAGGGTTAAAAATGCTCACTACGCCACTTGATAAATCCCTTCAGTGATGTAGTTTCCAAAATGGAGTCACATGTCTGCGGATTCCCCTTTACTGGCAATTCAGGGGCTCTGCAAAAGCGGCATTACGTCCAAAAACCAAAATAGCGCTCCTTCCCTTCTCTGCCCGGCTGTGCCCAAATAGCAGTTTATACCTACATATGGCATTAAGTACGTTATCCTGGGTATAACAGTGTCATGCATGTGGGTATAAACTGCAGATTGGGAACACAGCAGGGTGCAGATGTGAAGGAGCACTATGTGCTTTTGGAGAGCGCAGATTTAGATTATTGGTTTTTGGACGCCATGTCAAATTTGCAGAGACCCTAAAATTACCCCTACAAAATGGGGTCACTTCTTGGGGAATTCCAATTTACTGGCACCTCTGGGGCTCTGCAAAAACAACATAGCGTCCAAAAGGTCCCTCTAAATCTGTACTCCAAAACCTAAGAAGCACAGTGAAATCCCACTTAATAGTTTTAGGAGTGTATGTCTCTGATGACACAAAGTGGGCACAACGTATTGGGCACTGAAATGGCATATTTCTTTAAAAATTTTAATTTTAATTTTGTACATTAAGTTTTGGGAAGCATTTTTAGGCTCAAAATGATAATACCCTTAGAGCCATTCCTTGAGGAGTGTAGTTTCTAAAACGGGGTCACTTTTGATGGGTTTCCATTGAACTGGTACTTTAGGGGCCCTACAAATGCGACATGGCACCAGAAAACCAGCAAAATCTGCCCTCCAAAAGTCAAACAATTCTCTTTCTATTCTGTACCCCACCATGTACCCATACAGCAGTTTACAACCACATGGGGAGTATTCCTGTGTTCAGGAGAAAATATGTAACAAACTTTGGGGACCTTTTTCTTCTTTATCCTCTTGTGAAAATGAAAAATTTGGGGCTAAATTGATGGACTATTGGAAAAAAATTTTTTTTTCATTTTCATGCCTCAATGTTAATAAAATCTGTGAAACAGTTGTAGGGTCAAAATGCTCACTATACCCCTTGATATGTTCAGTGAGGGGTGCAGTTTCCAAAACGGGGTCACTTTTTGGGGTTTCCATTGTATTGCTACTTTAGGGGCTCTGTAAATGCGACATGGAACCTGAAAACTATTCCAGCAAAATCCGCCCTCTAAAAGCCAAATAGTGCTCTTTCCATTCCAAGCCCCACCATACACCCATACAGCAGTTTATGACCATATATAGGGTATTACTGTGTTTAGGAGCAATTTTTAACAAATTGTGGGGTGCTTTTCCTCCTTTAACCTCTTGTGAAAATGAAAAATTTGGGGCTAAATTGATGGATTATTGGAAAAAATAACATTTTTCATTTACACATCTCAATGTTTATAAAATCTGTGAAACGGCTGTGTGGTCAAAATGCTCACTATATCCCTTGATAAATTCTGTGAGAGGTGTAGCTTCCAAAATGGGATCACTTTTGGGAGTTTCCATTGTATTGGTACTCTAGGGGCTGTGCAAATATGACATGGCACCTGAAAACTATTCCAGCAAAATCTTCTTTTCAAATGCCAAGTGTTGCTTCCCTCCCTTCCGTATGCTACCATGTGCCCAAACATCAGTTTACACCCACATGTCTGTTCTCGGGAGAATTTGCATAACAAACTGTGAGATGCATTTTCTCCTTTAACCCTTTGTGAAATGTGTTAATTTTAGGGCTAAATTAATGTATTATTGAAAAAAAAATTAAATGTCTAAATTTCACCTCTATATTGTATTAATTACCGTGAAATGCATAACCCCTTCCTGACGTCCGCCGTAAATATTTATCCATAGGATAGAGGATAAATAGCTGATTGGCGGGGGCCTGATCGTTGAGACCTCCACCGATCATTAGAACAATGGTTATTTTCTCCCTTTTGTAAATTTAGCTTGACCACAGCCAGACTGTTTGTAGGCATGCCGTGCTGCGTGAAGTGAATGAGAATGCCAGAGACAGCCAAAGTACAGTGAATGGGAGCGCAGATGCGACCTATCCTGCATGGACATGCTTACATTCAGCTTGGTTATGGTCAGGCTAAATTCACAATGGAGAAACAGTAAGCTCTGCATTTAATTAATTAATTAGACAAAAGTGACCCTGATTCCATAGCTCTGGTGACACTTACTGTGCTCCTTGTGTATAACTGCCCTCTGAAGAATAAATTCTCCACAAATAAAACAGAGTCCCGAAAACTGAACTACCACTGTTTGTCCTGCCACACCGTCACTCAGCAATGTAGGTCAGGTCAGGCTCCTAATGAATTACACAGGTAACACAGTGATGTAATTTTGTCTCCTACATTACAGGAAGGAATGGAGGGACAGGAAAGCATAGCTGATATCTCCCTACAAAGTAGCCATGGTGCTAGATCCCTGCAGCATCCTGGCTGCATTTGGCAGAGTGCTGGCAGTGGTGATGTGATTACAGAACATATTAAAAAATGTAAAATTAAAAAAAAAATTCAGGCTGCCTTGAGGAAGGGGGTTGTTTGTATGCTGAACAATTATAAAATTTTTCAATATATTTTCTTCATCAATTCCTAGTAGTTTTAAAGATCCTGTCATTCCTTTTTTACTTTATTTGGATAAAATTCAGTTTGTGAACAGGTATTAGAATTTTGTGCCCATCACATGACCATGAACTAATTTTAACCACTGGATGTACACAATGAATGGCAACAAGCAGAGATACAGAAATCATATTGGAAAATTGCATAACTTCTCATCTTGGGGAAACTGAAACAATAACTTTTGTTTGCTAAAACTAGACAACCCCTTTAACTTTATTAATTTTCTGCATTAGGTTGAGCTAGGATTTGAACCTAAGAAATGTGAAGTATAAAAGGCTGCTACTGTAAACCAAGAAAAAGGGAGGTGTTTTGAACCCCCAAAACAAAAATAAACGCACACGGGTTATTTAAAAAAAAAAATATATATATAATAAAATATAAAAAAAAATAGTTAAAGGTAAAATGACAGGACTAAAGACAAGCAAAATATACAATATAGCATGAACAATTTCAAGGCAAATTCTGCAATGGTTTCTACTTTTACTCTGTCCACTTCTGCAGTATGGACACTGAATGAACAATATACTCAAAACTATCCCTAACTGACCCTGACATCACATTTGGGTGCACCCCCTTTTCCCCAGTGGTCCAGGTGGACCGCTTACAGTCCGTAGAAGCGCGCGGTGGGGCCCAAAGTCGGTCCTTTCTTTTATAGTGAAGCGTCCTCCCCTCACGGTTATCAGGATCTCAGGAGAAATGAAGTCCTCTTTAACAGGGAAACCCAATGAATGCAATGTAATCCAACAGCAGATTCCACTCAGCACACTGACAGTCCTGCCGAATCCATACACTGAGCTGGGATGTAAAGCGGGATTTAGCAGGTGCCGTCCAGTACATCAACAGCACTGCGAGTCTCTATCTGTGGTATCCATATACACAGTCACAATGTCAGTCTCACTGATCAGCCACTGAGCACAGTTCCTTTCACGTGGACTCACTAGTCCTGTTGTCTCTTTACACTCTGTTTGTCTCTGGACCAAGATACAGCTTAGCTGTACAGAAAAATCTCCACACCAGTTCAATACAACACTTGCCAAGATGGCTGCTGCTCTCTGTCTCGTCACTTCCTGCTTCTCTGCTCACACTCTGTCTGCAGAACAGGCAAGCTGACATAAAGGGGGGGGGTCTCACTCCAGCATCATGTCACAATTACAATGGCTGCTGTCTTAAAGGAACAGAATCACAGAAATACATTCAACATTAACAGTTTATACAGACAAATGAAGCTTAAGACAACATTGGCTGTCTCTTACATATTCCCCCCCACTTTAAGATTGGCAGTCCCTGCCTATGACTGTATATCCAGAGGGTTGTACTTTTATGCACAGGGTGGTAGTATACCGATGTATGGCAGGCCAAATAAACTCATCCTGCGCATACCGAACAGGGGGAATACCAGCATTTGGCCTAGTGGTCCGTCTGAGGACCGGTGGTATATTATGGAGTGCTACAGCTATGGGCTGAGAAGGACCAGCGGATTCCGCACCAGAGGGGGCACAGGCCGGAGATACAGTAGTCACAGGTGGAACATCCCCAGGAGCAGGGATCGGCCAACAATCATCCTCCTCGTCGGAGGCCCATTCCGCACCTCCATTCTCTGACTGTGGGAGCTCATTCACATTGGCAGGCCCATCGTGATTTGTCCCTTCAGAATGACACAGGCGCAACATATTTCGGTGAAGTACTCGAACACAATCAGTTCCTTCTTTCTGGACCTGGTACACTGGCCCATTCGCATACTTGCGGCCAACAACACGATACGGCAAAGCCTCCCATCTGCTTTCCAATTTCCCTTGGGGTTTCTTGACACGAACTAGCACCAGGTCGCCTGGTTGCAATGGTGCTTCTTGCACTGGGGTCTTATCAGGATGGGGATGTTCTTGCAGGGCGCTGCCGCACCAATCGATGGATCGTCTCAAGTCTCTGCCGATGCGCCCGCACCCAAGAGGTTGGATCCCTCGGAGGGAACATATCCACATCATTCAACTGTAATTCTCCTATACTTCGCCCAGACCGCCCAAAGAGAAGTGTATAAGGAGAGTACCCCGTTGTAGAATGGACCTGATTGTTATAGGCCCACACCATTTCAGACAAGAACTGAGGCCACTGTAACTTCTTGTCTTCCTCCAGAGTCCGCAGCATCTGTAGCAGAGTTCTGTTGAATCTTTCACAGGCCCCATTTCCCTGAGGGTGGTATGGAGTCGTGTGCGACTTCTTTATCCCGTAGATACGTTGAACTTCTTTCATTACGTGTCCCTCAAAGCAGGCGCCCTGGTCGGAGTGGATGCGTTGGGGGCACCCATATACTCGAATGAAATCGTGGCACAGAGCACGAGCTGCTGACTCAGCTGTCTGGTCCTTGGTGGCGGTTACCACCGCAAATTTGGTGAAGTGATCCACCATTACGAGGCAATACTGGTGTCCGCTATTGGATGGGCCCACCATTAGATAGTCTATCATGACGATTTCTAAAGGTTCCTGGGTCACGATGGTTTGCAGGGGAGCTCTCTGTTCTATTGCCTTATGGATCTCACAAGTTCGACAGCTGCGGCATACTTCTTCGACCATTTGACGAAGACCAGGGCAGTAAATCAGTCGCTGTAACCAACGAAAGGTCTTCTCATGACCAAAATGTCCATTCTTATTATGAGCCTCAACTGCCAAGGAGCGAGCCAGTTCACTAGGCACCACAATTTGGTATCGAATGTCGATCTCAGAAGGTAAATAGACCTTTCGGCATAGCACTCCATTTTTCATCTCCAACTTTTCCCACTGACTCAAAACAGATAATATCTCACGTGTCAGTCGTTCTCTTTCCTCTCTACAGGGCTTCTGGCCTTTCTCAACACACTTGATCATCTGCGCCAGCCCCTCATGGGTCTGTTGTATCTGTGCCCATTCCTGTCGTGAGGGACCAAAGAAAGGAGCCATTTCAGTCCCCTCCATCTCAAACTGATTAGTGGCGGTCAAGGCCTGTGAAAATCTGCTGAAATCGGGCACCTCCACATGCTCCAACTCATGATCCACGTCTTCTGTGGGGGTCTGGGCAGTTACCCTAGAAAGTCCGTCAGCATTCTGGTTCTCTGTCTTGGACCGATACTTAATGCGGTAATTGAATGTAGACATTCGGGCTATCCACCTCTGCTCTAACGCCCCGAGCTTGGCATTTTCCAGGTGAGCTAGTGGGTTGTTGTCAGTCAGTACTAAAACTTCAGCACCGGTCAAATATTCAGAGAATTTCTCGGTCATGGCCCATACCAGTGCCAACAGCTCCAATTTAAATGAACTATAATTCTCGGGGTTTCTTTCAGAATCTCTCAAAGACCGGCTGCCGTACGCTATGACCCTCTCCTGGCCATCCTGAAGCTGGGAAAGCACTGCTCCAAGACCATACAGGCTTGCATCTGTATATAGCTGGAACGGCAAGTGGTAATCAGCATATGCCAAGATTGGGGCTGTTGTCAGTGCATCCTTCAATGCCTGGAAGGCTTGTTCCTGTTCAGGTCCCCACTTCACGGACCGGTTCTTTGGACCACCGGATGTGCCTCGTAGGAGAGCATTAAGTGGTGCTGCTACCTTGACGAAATCCTTAATAAACCGTCGATAGTAACCGGCTACTCCAAGGAACGCCCTCACTTCTCGCAGGGTAGTCGGTATCGGCCAATCTTGAACAGCCGCTATCTTGTCTCTTGATGGTCTCACCCCTTCTCCTGATACGCGGTGACCCAAGTAATCAATTTCAGATTGGAACAACCGACATTTACTGGGTTTCAATTTGAGCCCATGTTCCCGCAATCTTCGAAATACTTGCCCCAACTGGTGGCGATGGTCTTCAAAGGTCGCAGAATACACTATAATGTCATCCAAGTAGATGAGAGTGAACTCAAAGTTGAAGTCACCGAGACATTTCTCCATCAACCGCTGAAACGTTCCGGGTGCATTTGTCAACCCGAAGGGCATCCGGTTAAATTCGTATAGTCCCATGGGCAAGATGAATGCCGTCTTCTCCTTGTCTTTTGTGGCCATCGGCACCTGCCAATACCCACTAGCCAGATCTAGTGAGGAGAAGTACCGGGCTCTCCCTAGCGCTGAGAGGGACTCCTCAATCCGTGGCAAGGGGTAGGAATCTCGTACGGTGCAAGCGTTTAACTTCCGATAGTCTACGCAAAATCGGATGGACCCATCTTTTTTTCTTACTAACACCACAGGAGCCGCCCAGGGACTCTGGCTTTCTTGGATGATCCCACCCTGTAGCATCTTAGCTAACAGTTCTTTCACTTCCTGATACAACTGTGGAGGAATTTGTCGGTAGCGCTCTCTAATTGGAGGGGTGTCTCCTGTGGGAATCTCATGGTAGATCCCTGTGGTACATCCAAAATCTTCAGCATACCGTGCAAAGGTGGCTTGGTTCTCCCACAACAGCTCATCTACCTTCTGCACCCATTCCAGAGAACATGAACTTACATCCATCTTCATCTGTTCTCGAATTGCACAGCCATTCCATTCAGAGGTGGGTTCCTCATCTTCTCCCATGGACACAGTTACGGTCCACTCATCCCTTTCAGTCGGCTTCAGCTGCATTGGAGTTACTTTCCTTACTTCCTCCGGAGTCACATAGATGTTAGCCAGCAGCCTCCCTGGGGTCAGGTCCACACTCTGGTCCTGAGTGTTTACACATCGAAGTGGTACTCTTCCATTGCGAACTATTGCCAAGGAACGGGCCACTAGCGGATCAACACCTCCTTCGGCTGCCTGCAGTGGTTCTACCAACACAGCTATGCCCTCTAGTTTCCGACAGGTGCCTACGGGCATGGACACTATTGTCTCCCGACTGGGTGGCAGTGTAACTTTTGTATGCAAAGGAACTGAAATTCGAGCCAGAGGACGCTGTGCATCTGAACTTTTCTGTAAGCCACATGTCCGGATCAGCCGCTGGAAAGCTGTTTGAGTAGGCCGATGGGTGGTGGTTTCTTTCCAATAACCGTGACCTTTCTTTTCAAAGAGGATCTGATCTAATTCTTTTAACACATTCATCCCCAAAATGACAGGGACCTTTACTTCATGTGACTCCTGTACCACCACAATGCCTTTCCTACCTAGATCTTGGCCACATACCCGGACATTCATCCAGGCCACTCCCACGACCGGAACTGGTAACTGGTTAGCTGCGACCACTCGTACGAATGTATGGGGATCATATTTCACATGTTGCCGGAAGTACCATTCATAACAGTCTCTACTCAAGGTCGTTACTTGGGAACCCGTGTCAATCATCCCGGTAACCGGAATACCCTCCATTTCCACCTGTATGACAGGACTTGCAGCGATCAGGTCATCATCAGGGCATTCTCCCCACATAGTCTCCTTGTCAGTCTCCCCTACTACACGCCCTTCAGCAGCAGGGGACTTCAGTTTAACGGCGGTCTCTCATAAGTTTGTCGCTGCTCTGGACATCTAGCAGCAACGTGGCCCATCCGTCCACACTCCCAGCAGCGTATCTCCCGTCGTTCTGGCCATCTGTTTGGGCCCCTTCGGTAAGCCCCTTCGATTTCTCCTGAGCACTGCACTAAATGATTTGGACCCCTTCGGTAGATCCTATCCTCACCCCTCCAGCGGGGTGGTGGGTGATTCTGACTTGCTGGGTGTGGATGGCTCACCCTTTCATCTCCAGTCTTCTGGAAGTCTGCAATTTTCATAGACTGCTCATCACAACGAGTGTGCAAGTGTTCCATTTGTTCTTGCAGTTTCTGCATTACTGTGAGAATTTCTTTAACCGTCCCTTTTTCTACTGTCTCTGAGCCAGAACTAGCCCCCTGTGACAAAGTAACTCCAACTGCGGTCTGCGGCCTCGGGACCATACTATTGGCACGGGAGATGGCCTCTACCTGTACATCATGGAATTTAGCATCAGTCTCTCGTCGTATAAAATCCTGCATAGTCACAGTTAAACTGCCGTCACGTATCCCCAGGACAAACTGGTCACGGAGAGTCCGATCAGGGTTACAGAAGGCTGGCGAGCCCCCTCTTTCCTTCCTTTGAATATCTCGGAGCAGTTCTTGTAGGGCATTTGCATATTGGGGAAGGCTTTCATTCTCCTGTTGTACCCTCTGGAAGAACCGAGCCTGCAGAGACCCCAGCAATGCAGTTTCTCCATAGATGGTTTCTAGAATCTGGACTACTTGCTCAAATGTCTGCCTTTGTTCAAATGGCCTCAGTATCACCGTGGTCTTAGCATCCCCTTGTAATGTCAATATTGCTAGCTCTACTAGTACTTCTGGTGCGGTCTGGTACATTCGCTGTATCATTCGTATCTGTTCCACCCACATACTCACTGACATATTATTGCCATCAAATTTAGCTAACTGACTCATTATAGCCCCTGCTGGCATTCTTCCTCCAGCACCATTCTCCCGAACGGGTGCATCACCGTCCATTCTGGTAAGCGGATCCTGCCGACTACGCCAATTTGTGAACCGAGAGCAAGGCAGGTGATTTGGACTCCGCAACCAGAAATGAACGCACACGCGGTAGTTCAAGAAAAAAAATATATATTTACTATAAGTTAATAAAGGCTAGTTAAAGGTAAAATGACAGGACTAAAGACAAGCAAAATATACAATATAGCATGAACAATTTCAAGGCAAATTCCGCAAGGGTCTCCTTTTTTTCTCTCCCCTCCTGCGGTGTGTGGACACTAAAAAAAAAAAAAACAAAAAAATCACCCTAACTGACCCTGACATCACATTTGGGTGCACCCCCTTTTCCCCAGTGGTCCAGGTGGACCGCTTACAGTCCGTAGAAGCGCGCGGTGGGGCCCAAAGTCGGTCCTTTCTTTTATAGTGAAGCGTCCTCCCCTCACGGTTA